>JAQFXW010005759.1:0-10201 GCA_034693945.1 Dendrobaena attemsi
AGAACCTTCATGCTTTTAACCCTACTCATTCCCGGAATACCAACAGGGTCTATCATCCGTCCACCAGGCCCCCAGTCCTTCTGACAATCATCTCGTGTGTCTTATTTTGAATAAGCGATATAACTTTTCTAGCCGCAAAGACTACAAAGACGCCGGACTCAATGCAGCAATGGTCCTAGACAAGCTATGAATTTGGGCACAATTAAATTACAAGTTCTGCCTTAGAAAGCTAGCAGACGTCTATACCGTCAAAAAAAACTGTGCTTCTCATTTGCAGGATAAGGTAAATAATTAAGCTGTTTCAAGGAGGACCACGCAGAAAAAAATTACCAGTATTGATCCGCGCGCCAATAGCGCGCAGGTCCATAAATATAACCCGACAAGCAATAAATGTCGACTGCTGATAAGACCTACAATGAGAACTGGCTTTTATTTTCTGCGTTGTGTATCTCATTATAGAAGATTATGATATATGAAAAGGCAGGCCTCAAAATTCAAGTGAACAGTCATTGTTGCTTATGTGTTGTATAGTCGTTGTTTAGGTCTGTCAGCCTATACACTAGCATGGTTAGACCTACTGAATGTAAATATATTATGCCAGTGCAAATCATTGGTAAAATTAGCTTAAGTCTAACGCATTTAGGCCTATTGAGATATAATTATTATGACAGTGAAAATAAGCATAATTATTCAAATTAGTTTATGTGAAAAACGCATTTTCAGCGGTGCCAATAGTTCGGTTCTAACTTCTGGGTCTTGAAATATTATGCAAAGATTGTATAAAAAAGAGTGTGACCAGTGACCACTGACTAGCAGCTATAACGATACCTACAGGGTGGGCCAAGAAGTGAGAACCCTACGATTGTTTCTTAGTATTTCGGTAATAAGTACGAATTCTCAGGCAAAATTGTACAGCGTGAAAGGAAATTCATATTTACGTACAATTCCCAAATTTCATCAAAATCTTTCAAGCAGAATAAAAGTTATTCTACTTTTAGTGACGTCACCCACTGGTTTTGTTGGTTCAATACCGTTTAACAACCTTTTGTCAGTAAATAATTTAATGAAAGTCCACAGGCTTAAAGGTAATTCACATTTACATATGACATCAAAGTTCTATCAAAATATTTCAAAGTCATCATTAATTGCAGCACTTTTAGCGAAAACACCTCCTGAATTCTGATGAATCAAAAAAGTGTATAATGCAATAAGCGTTACACAACAAATGCTGCAACTTTTGTTGCGATTGAAATATTTTGGTAGAATTCGTTCTTTATATGCAAATATAAATTGGTTTTTAAGCCTGCAAAAGTTCATACAAAAATTTCAACTTTTGACTGAAATATCGGCTAAGAACTGTTAAATGTTTTTGAGACATCAAAAAACAGGGGGTGGGCTCATTAAAAGTTTAATAACTTTCGTTCTGTCTGAAATATTGGTGTTAAATTTGGAAGTTACATGTATTCATTCATTCATTCATTACAGGGATTTGTATAGCGCTCCTTCAAGGCAACTACTCAGAAGCGCTCCCGACCCCAGCACGGGCAAAAAGAGCAGTCTTAAGGTGCCTGAAGAAAATGTCAGATTGAGCCCTAGGAAGCATACGCAGCTGCAAAGGAAGTTCATTCCAGAGCGAGGGCCCAACTACAGAAAAGGCACGCCTCTGTCTAGTCGCTGTGCGTGCAAAAGGAACAGACAGCACGCCGCCCGCAGTAGAGCGAAGAGAGCGTCGGCCTGGTGCAGTAGAAGTAGAGCAGCAGAGGTTGTATATATATGAGCTGTCTTGCACTCTGTAAAATTGTATTTGAAAAGTCTTACTTGTGCCCGAAATATCAAGAAAAAACCTCAGGTTCTCACTTTTTGGCCCACCCTGCAGTGTAGGCCTACCGTGTTTAGGTCCTTGCAATAATTACACGTAAGTGCATGTAGGCTCTGTTTCTCCATTCAATAGCCAGGCTATATAGCTCACGAGTGGCATCGAATGTTGTCTGCCTCTGTTGTTAGCACATCAATCGCTGACACTTGCCATAGTGGCATGTACTCTTGTAACATTTTCTATGATTATCACGGAACCTGGAGTCACGGTTCAAGAGATATTTTCCCATTGGGGAATCGATATCTTTGCACTCGAGATCTTTACTGCTATCGATCGTCTCTTTTCAAAACATATGTCTTCTATTGCAGTCAACTTTTAGCCCGGAGAAACTCGATATTATCGTTTTGTTAAATCATGCATTTGTCAATTCAAATCCAAGTTATGGCTAAGCAATCTGCAATTCTGCATGCTTGAGTGCATTCAGTTATTTTCTGTCATCCGTGACCTGTCTCTCTATCGGCACAATTTGAAACTTTGTATTATGGTTTCACCTGACTTGAACATTATATGAGCATAGTAGCCATAGCAACCTATAGTCGTCGTTATGTTTGATAGAGCTGATTTATAATGTCATGTACACAATCGTATACACATCGGCGCATACATGTACATTATAAGTACCTATAGCTAAAGGGTTGTCAGCGTTATAATTATTATAAAGATTTAACACATGTCAGGTGAACAACGTTTATTGCGAAGCTAATGGCAATTTTGACGATGGTTCCTCGGTTTAGCTGAATGAGTTCCGATTGCTGTGACCTTTGTAGAGAGAGAGCTGGATGGCATCCAAATCCTCCTCCTCATGTATTCAGAGACAAGATAACTATACTTGTCTTTCTCCTTGTAATAGGGCGCTGCTGAAATTTTCACTTTAGCGTCATCATCATCATCATCATCATCATCATCATATTCGTTTAATATCATTGAACATTCTGACAAAATGCAGCATGTTTACAGACAAACGTAGTTCAGAAGTAGGCCCTAATCTAACATAAAAATGAAATTAGGATAGAAAATGATAGAGGTTTAAGAATGAGTACACATTTCTAAATAAAACTCTAGTAATAAACTGACTGTCATCTTTGGTTGGAAGAGTATAATTGTGAACTCGAGGCCGGAGTTGATAAGTAGAGGTGTAGGTCGGAGAGGGGAAGAAGTGGCTGGGTCATTTTGAAATGAGGACATGAAATGGGTCATTTTGAAATGAGGATATAAAATGGGTCATTTTGAAATGAGGACATAAAATGGGTCATAATAAGCTTACAATTACATACAAAATACACCGTACAAATGTTTAGCTTTCTTAATCTTGATTAGTAATAATAAGTACTTTTTCAATCCAATTAATTGCAAATGAGGTACTAATTTTATGATATAATTAGGCCTATATAATCTGATTATAGCTATGAAATTATCACATGTTCCGTTTTCAAATTTTAGACGTAATATGATTAATGTACAGGTATGTTTGTATTTTGACGCTGGATAGATAACGTAAAGGATGACGTATAGGCTACAATCACTCAAACTAAAACTGACGGGAGGGAGGGAGCAACGTGCTTTACCAATGACTGTGGACAATATTTATTCGAACCCATATCTCCGTCGAATAGCAGGCGTCAGAAACTGCTGATGGTGATGATGATCAACTTCCTCAGCTCGCCTAAAAGCACATTTGTTTGGTGGTTCCTATAGGAAACCGTGCTGTACTAGCATTTCCCGTGAAAGGTGCTATATAAATACTTCTATACTTACAGTTAAGATGTTCAAAACGCAAAACTGGCTAAAAAATATCAGCTATAAGGCATCAATCAATTGTCGACTGCGGGGGCCGGTCGGGGGGTCTCTATTGCATACATACAAATATGCCAATAGTAACGATCTTCTTAAGGATCATTTGTACAATAATTAATTTCTCTAATCTGTGCAATAACGTGTTCTGTAGTGTTGTTGGGGCGATGAGGTTGTTCTTGGTCATCCTGGTGACAGTCTTCCTCGGCGCCTTGTCCGGCCTGGCTCAGTCATCGCCCGTTGCCGACAGAGGAGACCAACTGCTGCTCGTCCTCATCACCAAAGTGCACGCCTTCCGTCGACGCCTCTACAACCGCTACCTGTCGCAGTCCGTCGAATTCATCAATCGCAACAAGACGATGTCCTTCCACGGCAGGTACCAGCTGACCTACATGCACATCGAGGTCACCGAGTTCAGTCCTCCCGAAGTGCTGAGGATGCTGTGCGACAGCATCCTCGTCAAGAAGGCTTCTCTCATCTTCTACCTCAGCGAACAGGACTCCATCGACTATAAGTCAGCGTCCGCAGAGTTCCTTCTGCAGACGGCCAACTATCTCGGTCTTCCCGTCATAGTTCTTGCGGAAGACAACTCTGGAATTGTACAGGTATGTTTCTTATCGTTTTCAGACCACTTATATATACTGTATATGGTAGAGTATATCTAATAATTTATGCAGCGCCTTTCATAGAATGACTAGATAGAGGCGCTTCAGCACGGAAGGCAGAGGGAGAAGTGTCTGTAAAGAGCGAGAAGCAGATGAAGAAAACACAGACATTAGGTTAGCCTTAATGAGGGCAAAGGTCATTCCAAATCGAGGGACCAACGATTGCAAAATGGTTCGCCGTTCTAGCACCATTAGAGGAAACAAATCTGCCCGTCTTAAAAAAACCATTGGCCCAAATCCATAATACACCCATATGGGCTGTAGGTACTGATTAAACCGATTCGAAGCGCTACAGAGGTGGCCGTAAGTAACTATGGGAAATTGAACGTCCCCCTTATGCAGTAGGCCTACCTGCATTCTTGCAATCTTGCAATTAGAGCTATAGGCATAAGCTCGGTTATTATTTTATTTAGTCACCATCATCGTGCATATAATATGTGGCAATGGATGTCTGCCCAACTGTCAAGCATAATATTATTCGACTGCGGATGAGTTCGTCGTCTATAAGCCATGACAGTTTCCATTAAGCATCTGAGACTTTCTTTTCCCAGGCTATAATCAGATCAGTCGAATAGGATTAAGAGCAGAAATCCGTCTACGGTCATTCATCTGCGAATGTCGGAACATCCTTACAATACAATTTCTACCCTCTGCCGACGAATGACATCTGTTTGTATTTAACCCGGCGCTATATAAATCTCCGGATTAGTTCGTCTACGAGGAGTAATCTTCGAAGATGAAGTGGCGTGAACGATGTAGCAGTAGGAGCAGGAGGAGCAGAAGTAAGACCAGAGATATAAGGAGCAGAAAGAGGAGTAGGAGGAGGAGTAGGAGGAGGAGGAACAAGAGGAGGAGCAGAAGGAGGTGCAGAAGGAGGAGCAGAAGGAGGAGCAGAAGGAGGAGTAGGAGGAGGAACAGGAGGAGGAGGAGGAGAGTCCTGGCTATTCGAGTGGTGTGCGGGTGTTGATTTCTGTGCTAAACGATCCTCAAGGGACGGGGACCGAAATAGTTAATTCGGTCGGTCTATAGAACTACGGGCGTTAAACGTCTCCTCCTGCAGTGAGTGAATCCATCGATCAGTCCAAGTGTATCGTCTCGCAGAGGTGTCCGACAAGATGTCGACCATGACGCCAAAGAACGACTGTGTCGTCTGCCGTATATGTATCAATGTCTTTATATCATGGTTCAATATGTTGGTTATAGGCTTCAATCACAGTTGCCTCGTGATTGTAAAGCGATAGAGACGCTGACTTGTGCATTAGGTCGACTTTGCCATCGTTCAACTTAGACGACCTGGGTTCGAGACCTGAAGGAAGCGACAGAATGGAGCCTCGCATTATTATTATGATGCAGTCCGTAAGAAAACGTTGGATGTCGGCTATCGACAGCTCATCGCTGTCAGAGGACTTGGCAACGGATTTCTTCGTCTCGGTCTATGGCTTCTGAAGCGACGGTGCGAGATGTTGGTCGAGATTTGCGTCCCTTAGTCACATTGGTCTTTACAGTCGTATGATGAGGTTTGTTGCAGTGAGGCATCATCGGTGGTGGGGGGCAGGCAGCGGCGGGAAGACACGCTGATGGCTCCTGCAGTCTAATTCCTTCTCATGAGGGCCTCACCCGTCTGTCTGTCTGTCTGTTCGTCCGTCCGTCCGTCATCGTCCTAACGCTGCAGCTCTGGGTATGGTCACGAGTGTGATCTCGGACTTGATCCTGACGGCGATCGTTTATCGACCAGAAGGTCATTAATGCAGTGACCTCTTGCAACTGTGACCTTAACCCCTCGTCAGGAGACCGTACGACACACGTCTTCTTTTCTGAGCCACTCCTTCAATGCCCTCGTGGGATCAGATGTAGTTCTTAGTTCATCTACGGTCGTTTGAAACTCGTTGGCTGCAATGAAGTGTGAGGATTAAAGCATCCATTATGTAGCTATAATATTACTAGCTGTAACCCGTACAAATTACGGGCTATTTTAATCAACGACGTCTTAATGAATATAATTTTGGAGAATATAACTACTTACCTCTACGGCGTCATTGGTCAGATGGAGACTCTTGCACCAATAACAACGAATACCGCCCCGTTTGCAAAAGTTTAAATTAAAGACCGAAAATAAGGCCCTATTATTTACAAATTTGACAGGTTACGACCAGTAATATTTAATGCGCTCGGTCGAGTTAGCCAACCCTCTACTGGGTATATTTATTGCGACTAATACGGCCAAATAATATGTAATGCGCTCGGTCGAGTTCCGAGCGCGCTATAAATCTCGGCGCACGCAAGAAACGTTTCTTCTCACTTCGGGACCGTTACGGCCGCGAGCGCGTTAGCGAGAGCGTTAGCGAGACCGAATTAGCATTTAAGCAAACTATATATGTTGATATCTGCAACCTCTCCGTGCATAATTCATTTCGTGTAGGCCTCTTGGACGTCCTTCTACATGTAAGTGCACACAAAGTGTCTGTAGTATATAAGACAACACGTACTACGTAGTAATGATTGAAGAGTCCAGTGCAGTGCTTCGATATAAAGTCGATGGAGTGGTGTAATTTTGGCTTCATCATCAAGCTATAGACAAGTGCTGTCCTATGTATCTGATCAAGACTTAGAGGAATTCAACGTCGATAGCTCTATAGATGTCGGCGCTAATAGAAGTCGATACGCATGACAGATCATTCATGTATGGAGCGTTATTTGAGTGTTATCTGTCATGATTAACTGTTCATCGTCAAAGACTTCGTGCCACATTTCCATGCATTTGATCAAGCTGCCACGTTCGACTCCAGATGACGATAAAATACCGAAACGAATTATGCCCTATTGTCCAGCGGACGTTTATCACGTGACAGATCATTTGACGGAGCACTGACTGTAAGCATAGTCGACAGAATTAATAAATCTAGCATCATCTCATGGTCTAGACTGATGCGGCATATAATATACACGTACTTATAACATTGTGGGCTTTGATGGTGTAAACTGTAAAGCCATGCCTTCTCTGTGGTGGGCCCAGTGACATGGAACTGCCTCCCTTCTGAATTACGGCTGCTCCCTAGAACTCACTCTGGCCTGTTCTATAGTTGGCTAAAAACTGTTCTTTTTGACCGTGCTGGAGTCGGGAACACCTCTGAGTAGTCCCACTTGAAGAGGTGCTATATAAATTCTCGAATGAATGAATGAATGAGTGTAGTGCTGTAGTTCGTCGCTTGTTCGAATTCACCTCAGGCCACTGCGTAAGGACCTTGAGCAATGAGCATGTCCTTCACTCACAATTACAATTGCAGATGGACTAGTATTAGCTTAAAAAATTAGACCCGGGTATTAAGAATTTCAAGTTCTATGATAGAGTCCTCCTCTGGGTACACCAAACTTTCACTCGCCAGATGACGTAGTAAACGAGGTGCTTCAACATTTTGAGTTCAACTTCGCATAATCGCTGCAGTTGAGAGGCCTCCAACTTAGTAGTAGTGGATTTGAAGAGGTCCTATAGAAGTATTCGAATTAAAACAATCAACATTCGTATAATTACGCCCTACAGGGTAAAGAGATTTGCTAAAAAGAACAATTTAGTTCAATCAGTGACGTGGATCAACAATTATGAAAAATATAACTCAAGAAAATGCGACACTTGTTAAAATGAACTATTCATCAGGTGCATTCCAACGTTGGAGATTATTCGATCTGCATCTTCTGATCCTTGCACGGTGGCCTATGATTTGCATGATTATGATTATTATAGCAAGCCGGATATGATTGAATTCTTATTCTTGGTGGCGTCATATGAAACAACTAATTGCCACGAAGCAGCAAAGCCATAGACGAATGTCGATAATCGACAAGCATGCAATGAGATACAACGAGTAGTATTGTCTTATAAGTCTGTGTCATTATCGCAGAAACACATGCCATTGACTTAGGAACACTTTCTATTGTCTTAGGAACACGTGCCATTGAATCAGGAACACTTTCTATTGTCTTAGGAACACTTTCTATTGTCTTAGGAACACGTGCCACTGACGTAGGAACACGTACAATTGTCATAGGAACCTCTGCCATCAAGATTACTCCACTAACGATCTTGCTCTGTCATTGTGTTGGGAGCATGTGCCATTGTCTTAGTAGACTATGTCACTAACGTACTTGTCGACCGCAGTGCGGCGACTGAGAGCGCCTGTGTCTGGAATTTGCAATTAGATCCGCCTGGGATAAAGAATTAACACGTCAGATTTACTTATGCTCTCTACGTTCGGGTGTCCGGACTGCTTTCCAGACCGGACAGAATTTCAATCTTTCTGCTGCTGAACACCGTAGACTCCCTAGATAGCTTTTGCAGGAGAGAAAGCTCGTGTGTTATTAACGAGACAGCAATCACGTGTAATAATGTGAAATAGAGTCAGCAATGCATAGAAAGTCATTGTCTGAAGCCAGCAGCAGAACGTAGCACTGTAGTAGTAACCACTAACTGCAAACATCTGATGCGCTAGTATTAAGCCATGTGCGTTGCCTCAGCTTACTCACGGGCGCTGACGGCAGTATCAGTTCTTGATATGACAAAGCAGTTTCAAACATATAGATGTTGCTCCGACACACCTTTATGCTGTAGTCTGGGTAATATTGGACTTGAAGGGGCGGTATAGAAACGTGTGAATAAATAAATATTAATAGTTTCAGAATGCTGTGGAATATTAAACAGGCCTACACGTATTCTATGTGCTCTAGGCTTAATACAATAATACAACCTGGATATTGAATTCAGGTTTGTAACCATTACTAAGAAATAAATTTAGAGATTCTTAGAGCGTCTAATTGTAAGGTGGCGAAAATCAGCTAATTTAATTGAAAGCAAAACTTATTGGATCAGTGGGGCATAGATCGGTCTCAGGTCAAGATCCAGATGGGTCAGGTCAAGATCCAGATGGATCAGGTCAAGATCCAGATGGGTGAGTTAGTCAAGTGACCGATCCAGTGGGTGATGTTCGCAGTGAAAGCGGCGAAGGAATGTAGGCTAAGAGAAGAGGAGGAATAGTAATTATAGTGGAAGAGGAAATTATTAAAGATCAGGTCTCCCATGCATATGCACTTGCAATGTTGACCGCCAACTGAAAATGACTATTGGAATAGGTACATTATATATTTGATCGCTTTTCTTATCGATAAGCAGTTTCCATTTCTGTATGTGTCTCTTGATATCTGGACAATCCTTATCGTTCAGTGTTTTTGTCTATAGAGATATCTTACAATCGAATCAATAAGAATAAAGCTCAGGCAAAGAGAATCCATGCACGCATTTGATTAAACAGCAGAGCACGTGTTATAATATTATATGCATCCATTGTATCGACGAAAAAATTAATAAACGAAATGGAGGAAGGACATTGGCAATACAGATAAGCATATTTATTGATGTTCATAGCGGTTTAAGTATATAGTTAAGATATCGTGTCAAGTAATTCATTGATGGTCGAAAACGATAGGATATAGGCCTGTTGTCCCTTGTATACATGACCTGGGTGAAATATGGATGCCTCAAATCTGATGTAGAATTGTTTCTGTGCTTTTGTTAATTGTATTATTATCTGACGCTATTGGCCGATCATAAATTATTTGATGAATAGAAATATTTAAGCGCTGCTACATGTACACCGTGTCCACGATAAAGTAGAACACAAGACATTGTGAAATATCTTGGTCAATTGTAGTGTTGTGTTACAGGTACCAAATTTGGTGCACATAAACGTCAGCCTGTTCTATCCATACCCTGCAGCTTTCATTAGAATTGATGCAACGGTTACGAAGATATTTTCTTTTGAAATTAAATTGGGTAGCTCAGAAACGAAGTTACCGAACAGTAAAACGCATCGAATGACAG
>JAQFXW010005760.1:0-10199 GCA_034693945.1 Dendrobaena attemsi
ACCATATAACGTAACTAATTCATGTTAACATTCCCACATTAAAAAAGACCGTCATTTTTGACGGGTTATAGCTAGTACATGTATAATATACTGAACTTTAAATATTAAAATACTCAAGACTCAGCACTAAAATGAGACATTTGAGCAGACCCTTCTAAGTCTGATTTAAATTAGCATTAACACTTTATAGAATTATTTCAAGTTTCTAATACATCTTAGATGAATTCTGTGCTCTCTCAAAAATATTGTTATTATGAAAGTTTTATACTTAAATTAACATCTTCAAGGTAATCTTCTCAAAAGTGCTCCCAGCCCAACCATGACTAAATAAGAAAGTTTTGACTTTTGAGATTTTGGAAAAACATTGTGGAGTGTGGACTTGGAACTAAGAGGAGTGAAACAGGGATGCTATTCCAGGTTGTAGGACCAGCAACTGAGAAAGGCCGGAGATGCCTAGTAGCAGTCCTATATAGGAATGATAAGTTCGGTTTTTCGTAAAACCGATTATCGATTTTAGAAAACCGATTATCAATGTTATTGGCCATGAAGGCCTATAAAAGTAACTAGCAAATTTAATACACTATTGTCTAAATCAGTGTATCGCAAACTGTGTGCCGTGGCACATTAGTGTGCCGCGACAGATTCAAGTCTGCTGCCAGAGAATCCGAAAATTCGCCTATCTCTTTAATTGACTTTATAAGAAATCAGTTAATAAATAAAATTTTCGATTTTTGATGTTATCGTTTTTAAGTTATCTGATGTCATGTCAAAATTAAAACTCAAGAGCAATCTATTCAATATTATGCATGTGTTCAGTGTTCACCCTCCTCTCTACATCATTCATCTTTGCTGCCTTTTCGGACTTAAAAACGATAAGTCTAGGTTGGTTCACATAAAACTGATCGATATCATTATCTATTGTTTTAACCTTCCTTGACCCTCGAGTGGTCACTATAAGGCCAATAATAGTCACCTCAGGCTCTCAAAAACTTTAACCCAGTTATTTTACTCCACACTTGGCTCTGAAACAATCTGCCCTCAAAATTGTTCGCCCTTCCGTCATCGATATCAAACATTCATCAGCATCTGCTTCAATCTCCTCTATTATCTTTCATGCTCCTCTATTATCTTTCATGCTTTCCATTCAAAACTGGACTAATCTTATCAAGAACTCAAATCATATCTTGAATCCACTGATCATCCGCTTCCCAAATACCCTCCTAAAACGAAACTCGCCTTACCATGCAGTTGCTCTAGCTGCCTAACCAGACCATTCAAAAATCGGAATCGGACTATCATGGACTCGCCTTTGGATAACCTCCTCGATTGATGATTCGACGCAGCGCTCATGAATTAGCTGGTATCTTGCGCAGTTCGTTTTGAGTGGCGCCCTATAAATTTGGAGATTACGAGTTTCCTGGTCAAGAGTTGTAAGCATTTTGGATCTCAATTTTCTAAGAAAATAATAATATATCCACACTTGAGCACAAAAGTAATCAAATGTTTGTAGTCGTTTGAATCTTTGAAGTGTAAAACAATCGCAAATTCTATGAATTATTTGCTTCTAGTAGTTGTTTATAATTTGCGCTAAGAAAATAAACAATATATAATTTGATTATCGTTTCACAAATAAGCTAAACCGGTTTTCCGGTTATTGTTTCACATCCCTAGTCCTATAGTGGGGAACCAGAAGTTGAGCTTGGCTTGCAGATATATTTCTGTTTGATCTAATACTTCAAAGGTCTTACTAAATTCAATGAGCAGTTTGCCATATCCCTTGCGTTGATACGGAGGAAGAGTCAAGATGCACGCAACATTGTAATCTTCTGTTGACTCCTTTTCCTGAATGACAGGAAACATACAAATACTCTCAATGTTCCATTTCACATCTGTTCCAAGCCAAACAGCTGTCAAAATCCAATTTCCTCCACCCAGTACATTCTTGATCAGAGAGGTCAGATTTTCCAAATCATTTGTCCTCCAACACTTTGCATACAATCAGATCTTAAGGCATAAGATGAGATCTTAAGTCATCTACTACTCATCATCATTTGAATTCATCTTGGCGAATCACTGATAGTCTCCTTTCAGCAAATTGCTTCAATGATATATTTCATGCTTCAGCTTTAAAGATTTTGAGTTGTATAAATAACACTAATGTAATCATTTCCCTTTACTTCTGTTTGAATCTATTACTTCAGAATCTATTACTTCTTGCTCTTCCTAACATACAAATTCCTCTTTTCTATTCATCCACTATCTTCTTGCTGCTTCTCCATTTAGAACAATTCATCTTTCCTCTGTACTTTACATTTCAGAAATCATTTCAAAATCAAATGCAACAGAATAATTACATATTAATATATTAAAGCTTCTAAAGAAACAAAGCAGCTCTGTACAGCAGCGTTGTTACCTTTGAAAAGTATCCGACAATGTGAAAGCCAATTGAATCGAGTTCACACATCACGTAAAAGAGGAAGGGGTCTGTGTCGTAATAAAGCGTCTTATGGTCAAGAAACAATTTCGCCAGAAGACACAGGTTCTGTGCATATGTCTGAAAGAAGAGCAACAGAAAAACAGCTACACAATGACAGAGTAATCCGATTACCTCATTCACCGAGCTATTCAGTCTTCATTCATAATGAATATTTCCTTACTTAGGTCTACAGTTTATCAAGGAACAAGCTTCTAAAATTGGTCAGCTCAAATTTCTGATTATTACTCAAATGACTAATGCAATAAAAAACATGATAAACAAATTACGCAGAATATGCTACAGAAGTAGTACAAAATATGCACACAAAATCTTAAGCAACTTAAAAGATTGATTGATTGGTTGCTTCGTAATACAAAGAGTGCAGGTCTAAGGCTCCTTGTCAATATAAGCAGCAACCTCAAACTTAAAACTTAATGCAACAAAATAAATACAAATTTTCAGTGCCTACTTTGTTCTTACGACCATCGATTTCAAAGAAGGATATGTTATTTTTCCTATAGATTTCATTCCCTGGGGGATGATTCATTGGACACTTGGCCTGTTAAACATAAAACAAATACATCTTTAGTTTTATCATTAATTTGTAAATGATAAACAATTATATATTATTTGACGAAATCACTCTCAAATTCCTAAAAAGTTAAGTTGGAAGAAACATGTCCACCTTCAAGAGGAATGGCGCGATTAGATGTTTCAAATTACAAAAGATATAGTTTAACAGATGATAAGAAAGCACAGAATTCATCTAAGATGTATTCACTTTGTCACCTTGTGCTGTCGATTTGTATAATCCTAGCGACCGTCACGATGAAACGTCTCCATTTCTTTATCTCTGAAGTCGTGTCCCTTAGTTCTGCCAAATTCATTCCAGTTGTTTCATGTATCTCATCCAATCCATTTTTTCCTTGGTCGCCCTTGTTTTCTCCTTCTCTCCACAAGTCAACTGTCCTCCTCAGCTGTCGTCATGATCTTTGTCTTCTTTATATTGATGTAGAGTCCTGCTTTCTCACTTTCTCTCTTCAGCCTTCTTATCAGTTCTACCAGATCTGTCGTATCTCAAATTATTCAGTGTTCTTTCCACTATCTTTACTCCTTCAGTTGCCTCATCAATTTCCGCCATCCTCTTTATCCTTTCTGCATATAGATTAAATAAGAAAGGAGACAAGATGTATTAGAAATAAGAAAGGAGACAAGATGTATTAGAAATAAGAAAGGAGACAAGATGTATTAGAAACTTCAAATAAGAAGGCAGATAGACATAAAATGGGTCGAAATAAGTAATTAGTCAATGTGGAAGCTAGAATCTATCTATTTCAAAATAGCGTTGACCGGACACTACCATAACAACAAGCAGTCAAAGCCGATGGCCTCAGAAACATAATTATGAATTTACAGCACACATTGCAATCCTCAATTTAAGCATTCACTCCTAGGCAAAGCAATTGGAGACCAGCCAATTACAGTGTAAATTTTTTTTGCCAGTATGAGGGATCTTTAAACTATGGTCACAGGTTCACCGTGTAAAACACTGAATGAAATTAACATAAATTTTTGAAAGCACCACTCCCACTGCGAATTAATCAGAGGTGCTCCCAGAGATAAGAGCCCTGAGAAAATATAAACGTTTTACAACACCAGATGGAAACATTAATAGGCCTGCTCCCATTTGAGATCTTGGACCGAATCAAAGAAGGAATATCGATCATTCCAGAGCAAAAGGGTCAACATATGCTATAGGCAAGATGCTGGACCGTTCCAGCCAGAACTGAGGTAATGAAAGGACACAATGGTCTAAAGAAAGGCGAGGGTGACCTGGAGGCAGCTGAAACAGGGCACTGATCAGGTCCAAGAGGAAGCATTGAGCTTGATCAACAAAATGCTCTGTAGGTAAGATGGAGGATTTCGACAGTAAGGGGGAGCCAATGAATTTGATCAATCATAAAAGTGCTAAGGTGAGCAAAATGTGGAAGCGAGCAATCCTGCGGCCAGCTGCTGTTAGGACCGATTGTAGTGAAGACAAACGTAATCTACGGAGACAAACAAGTACGTCACCTAAGGAGTTACAATTATTGACCCAAGAACCCACCCAACCATGGTGCACAGTGAAAGTCGAAGAAGGAATAGATCGTCTGATGGGATGGAAACGGCACGGGTATAGAAACTCGACCAGGACAAGTTAGAGATCTGTTCAAAATCAGAGAAAAAAACAGTACTGTCAAGAGTAACTCCAAAGTTACGAACACTTGTTGAGAAATTGAACAAAGAGAAGAACTCAGCGAAAACAATGTAATCAAGCTTTAGGTAGTGATGGCGGGTGCCAACTAGATCAGTTGAATAATGGAAGAATTGAATGAGAGACGTTGTGGTAGACCCTAATTATAATTTCAATGCATAGCACTTATAATGATCCAATAGAAAAATTACCCCTTTTCACTAAACATTTCCCCGAATTCATCTGATTATTAATAAATTAAAAAGTAATAAAATGATTAAACATGTGACCAGGCTGATGCCCGGCAACAACGTGTCGCAAAAATGGAAGCCGGGTCTCGGGTCCTCTCACTCTCAGGCCTAATTACCGTAAAATAAAAGGCCTCTAAATTCATAAAGTTTAATCTATATCATAATTCGGAACGTCTGTATATTTGTCCCGATGTTCCTGTCACAGCAAAAAGCTCACAAATGATACACTCTATAGTCCAGCGGTTCTCAACCTGTGGTCCGTAGATATCAGAGTATTGTTTTCAGCTTATAGATTTGCATAGCGTCTAGCTATTACTCACCAGATGTCGTTCAAGGCATTTGGGACTTTTCATGTACTTGAGGCAAAATTCACAAATGTAGATAACAGGCAGTGCTGTCATTTCCTACAATAACACATCCAGTGTACAAATTAATGTAGCTAGTTAGTAGTTACACATATTCAAAACCAGTCTGTAATCTGTATATGACTGCAGTGGATCAATGGATAAAGAGAAGTGCAGAACACAAAGCAATAGAAGGCAGCGACCAAAATGAGTCAATTGTGTGTCAATATCATACCTGACTATCATAAACAGTAGCGAATTCAGGACTAAAGGAGTTACTGGTAATTCATTAGCTTGTCATCAGTTGCTATAAGCTTACCAGATGACTGGCCACATTTAGCAGGTTTTGATCATACTTCATTCCTTTCTAAGTTTCTTCTAATTTTCAACTTCAGAATTTGTAATTTATAAATAGCGTAACATAGATTATTTATTGCACCCAAAAAGCACAATAAACATGTGATCAGTTATAAATTAAAATCAGATATGCATAAACTCAGAGAAAATAAAATATTTAGAGAAATTAAACACAAACAAAATTCTATTATATGCATACTAGATGTTTGGGGCTACTTGTATAGCCCGTAAAATAGTTTAAATGCGCCCGTGGCACCCCGTAAAATGATTTTAAGGTGCCCGTGGCAAATCGTAATGGTTTTGGGACAACTTCCTATAGCCCGTCTAAAGAATATTTGTCGGCCGTAAATTATACGTGAGAAAAGTTTAACAGTTACCGTTAACGACGTTTTCTTGCGATATGGCACCCCATGAATAAATTTGTTCATCTATAATGCGCCCATGTAAAATGATTTTTTCACCTACAGCGCTCAATTTTTGCGAATTCTGCGAGATCCTTCGAATCTGGTACGTTCTGGATCTGCAGATCCTTTGGATCTGAGTTTTGTTGCTCCCAGTATTTTGTTACGCGCTCTATTGACTTCGGCAATAGAGCGGATCACGTGATTTTGGAAACTATTGTATAGATTAAATTACAAAGACTAATGAGCTAGCATTCATATGAATTCATAATGGTAAAATTTATTAGAACATAACTGCAAAAGAGTTAACAAGTTAACAAGAGATCACTCAGAAAATAAGTCAACACCAAGCACCGTCCTCATTAGGTCTAATTCCAGAATTTATCGTAAACTGTTGCAAAATGTTAGTTATATTTGATTGAGTTCGTTGTTATGACCCAGCCCTCCACTGTTTTCTTCCCTACAAATCTTGTGTGCAGTGCTATGTTAAGCATCCAGTCTTACATATTTTATCCAGTTAGGCGAGAGTCTTCATTGAACAATATTATTCAATACAGTAACTGTCTTGTTGAACACTATCACATTTCAAAATCTGCATATTCCAAGATTCAAAATTTATGTATTTCAAAAGGACTCGTGGAAGTTTTCATGTTCATGTACAAATAATATAATATAGTCAACATTTCTCATACTGATGAAGACAACAATGTGAGGATACCTGAGGATAAGGTGAGAAGTACCACGGCTTGATCTGATGTCGTCCAATTTCAACGAGTTCGATGTTTTTCATTCGAGTGACAATGTCGTCGTGATGGGCTACCATGCTACCAGTCTGTCGTGGAATCTTCTGCTCTGGAACATCCTGTGACTCCTACACTCCAAATAACATTTAACTGACTCACCGTAATGCAACTACTCAACATAAGCTGAAAACTAGAGTACTACAAAACAACCAAAGCAAATCCTAAATGATTTGTGATGCAACATGTGAAAAGGGACCACAATGCGGGAAAGGACTTATGCATACCACCATGACTAGCACAAAATTCTGCAAATAATGATATATGGTGCCAAATTTTAGTATAATTGGCTTTTCTGTAGATTTTAGAACGCGATTCATCTCAAAAACGCGATTCTTGGTAACATTGATTTAAAGTTAGATGTCCGATATCGCTAACGCTCGATCCCTCTACTTTAACTTCGTAAACGTAGAAGACAACACGCAGCATAGACTGGTAAAACATTTTATTTAGCGCTTTACTATTATAAAATTAAAATGAATGTTTCAAAATTGTTTTAAATTTATTTTTATTGTCATAATACCAGAAAATAGTGTTGCCTAGTATCGGTAAATTTAACCTGTGATAGTTTTAAAATGTGAAATAAAATATTTTGATGTTCAATTTTGAAGCAAAAATTATTTCTGATAACAGGGGTGCTATCTAGCAAATTCCAAAGAAAATTCGATTTTGATATCTTGATGGGTGACCATGTTCAAAGGCCTGTATCTCCGTAAATAAATCCCGGATTGTGGTCCATTTTCACGGGTCGCATTTAACTCTCTAACGACCGCAAGGTAATAATGTGCAACACCCTCCACCGACCGCAAGGTAGTAGATGGCAGTAGGCGAGTTTCGCTATGTCGTAGCCAGATATCGTTCATAGTCATTTGATATACAGTATGAATAGTAATTAGTTTTGGGTCCAACATATAATCTTGACTTGAGCAGAATGACATATTGGAATCCCTGGAAAACGCCCCAAATATATTAAAAATCAACAATCAAAACGGTTACTTATATCACGCCATGCCGAGCTATTAATGGACATTATACATCAACAATGGCGATCGATCGAGGCACTGTTTACCCATGGAATAAATTCGCTGATTTTGTGAAGGAATAATATTTCTGTTGTCTACCAATTAAAATATTACTTCTTATGACAAGGTAAACATTTTAAAAGCCGGAATAAAGCTGCTAGTGTTGTGTTTTTGAAAGCTGAAATGGAACTAATTTACTTAAGAACTGGAATTCGAACAGAAGCATTAACTTGAATTAGAACTGAAATTATTTGAGAACTGGAATTAGAACAGAAATTATTTGAGAACTGGAATTAGAACTGAAACAGTAATTATTTTGAGAACGAGAACAGAACGAGAACTGATATGCAATAAAAAAAAGAACTGAAATAGGAATTATTTTTAGAACAGAAATATCACTGGCATGCGTAGAAAGTGGATTGGAATCGGATAGAAAAAGGCTAGTAACTCATTCATTTATAGAGATACATCTAAAATTTCTTGATTTTTTTATCCTGCAATTTTTTACACAACTTGTATGCTTACAAGTATAAAATTAGTTGTCGCGGAAATTTTTTCAAATTCGAGTCCAACATTGACCTGGGGTTAGACGATAGTCGCATGCGTGCGTATACATGTAGAGTGTGTCTGAATCGGATAGAAAAAGGTTCTTAACTCACTCATTTTTACAATTATGTCTAAAGCTTCTTGGGTTGGTTTTGTATTTCTCCTATCTTTTCTGTACAATATGTATGCCTGTATAAATTAGTTGTCACAAAAACTTTTTTAAAGACTTTTTTAACGTGAAAATGCAAGTTTTTCTAATAGGCCTACACTGGGGATAACTTTGGCTAGGTCCCTACCTTCAAAGTGTCATATTTCTAAACCTAGTCATGGGCACTCAAAGAATTTATAAAATTATATAGATTGGTCTTTAGTACTTTTTACTTTATGCTTATATTTCAATTATTGACCAAGCATTGACAAGTTGAAAATATTCTACGTTCGCGCCGGTTTGTTCATTTTCACAATTTGTACGCTCCACGGTATAACTCTTTAAAAATTATTTCTCCACTAATCTTTAAAATATCAGAAAATAGTTTATTTTGATTCTGTTTGAAAGAAATTTTTGCACATTTTCTGTGCTCACATGACACCTGTTGTCCCTGAAAATTTGTGTGTATGCTGCCTTGAACATGAAAATACATAAAATAATGTAGGGGATGCTGTTTGGGGGCAATATTGGGTATTCCCAAATTATATTTCCAAAATATGGATGGAGGGATGAAAACAGGAGACATATTGCAAAATAATGACAAGTAAACCTTATCTCTATATGTGAAAAACTGACATATATTACAAGTCTTAACAAATTTATTTCTCGACCATCTAGGTAAATAAATCTGTGGTCGTCAGGGGGTGGTAGGTCAAAACAATTTCATGGTCATTAAAGGGTTAAACTGACGACAATGCATGATGCTGAAAAATGCAGTAAACAAGATAGATTAGAAGTGAAGCCTGTTTCGCATGCACTTATCACATGAAACTCAAAGTCTTTATGCTATTCTGTCTTTAACTTTTATTTTACACTATTTTAATCTAGTTCAGAGATATTTAGGTTAATTCTCCCAAATGAAGAGCCGAAAATCAGCACGAATGCAAAATGGTGTCTCGCTAGCTTCCCAAATGTCGACACAAGAGTCAGGAGGTCACAATAAAATGTGCTACAGTAGGTCATGATGACATCTAACTTGCAACTTCTGTAATAACATGTAATTACCTGTTTATATGACTGGTAATCAATCATACCACAATGCAGCAGCTTGAATAATATTAACACGAGTGTATGCAGCCAAGTTTAAAGGTATCTTACTTATTAACATCAAAACATAGTCTAGATTGGAACTAAAAGAAAATTTAAAATATATTCACATACCTGTCCCGTATCCAGCTGCAGCATGCAAAAAACAAATACAAAAAATTAACCATTTGTTTATTAACATTGTCCAATGTCCATACAAAATTTATTTGATTTGTGTGTTCATGGGTCACAACTTTACAAGTCTCCTAATTACAGAGAATACTTCCCACTATTTAATAATGATGTTTATTGAATATTAAGGAATCCGTATTCTAATCATTAGTTGATAGAGCAATATTTCATATACTCGTATATGTGGGACGCGGTAGTGTAGTGGTGAAGGTCGCCGCCTTGCAACCGAAAGGTAGCAGGTTTGAATCCTACCCGCCGTTTAAGAACCTTGAGCAGGTTCTTCACTCACAATTGCTCGTTGCGCTTCGGCGTGTAAACTCCGACACACCTCCGGGCTGTAGTC
>JAQFXW010005761.1:0-10199 GCA_034693945.1 Dendrobaena attemsi
AGTTTGTATGTGTTTTGGCAATCAATAAAAATGACTACTACTACTATCAAGGTTTTGCCCTTTTGGTTTTGCAATTCTACTCGTTGACTGATGTCTTGTTATGATGAACCAATCAAACTGAAAATCGTTGTCTACTCACACGGTATATAGGTATATGATAATGTTCAGGTGACATTTAATATCAGGACTTTAGTCGGTTTTGAACTTTCCAATTGATTATACCATTCGATGTTTACGTTTTGTATATATATTTTCTGATTTGTATTGGTATAGACAATAGAAAATCATGGTTAAACTCCAATCGATATTGAAAATGATTACGACAATTTGTATGGCATTACCAGGGGCACAACACTCATCGCCTGTGCTTGAATATAAAAGTCTAAAATTGGCTTTTAAAGAAAGTTGAATTAGAGAGACACTTTTCACTTTTTGTGTCATTGTGGTAGAGTTAGATAATGGGATGAAACCATGTTTATTACTAAAGCCATGTTTTATTCCACTGCCTGTATAGGTCTTGCACCTCGAGCAGTTGCTAACCACGGGAGGTGGTTGGCAAGACCAGGTTGGCGGTCTGACTGCAGGCATCAAGGTCGGACATTCCAAGGCAGAACTTCCGGTCAAAATCGAAATGACTTTCTTGAAGGTTCTGCCGGAGACCGTTCGTGCATTCAGTGATCGCCTGCTCTTGGTCTATACGGGGAAGACGAGGCTTGCGAGGAACCTCCTGCAGGTATGCATACACGGAAGATTTCAAATACCTCTTCCTACTTAGAAGATCGGAACAGGTGCAGTTTACGCGCAGTTTGCAAATGCATGTCGTGAAAGACAGTGTGTACCTCGACATGTAAACACTTGCTGTTTGGCTGTGCTTGATGTAGCCATGCTGAGTTACTTAGTTAGGTCTAACTGTGTTCTAAACTGCACTGGGAAACATACATAGCACATGCTGTTTGGGCGTGCTTGATGTAGCCATGCTGAGTTACTTAATTAGGTCTAACTGTGTTCTAAACTGCACTGGGAAACATACATAGCACATGCTGTTTGGGTGTGCTTGATGTAGCCATGCTGAGTTACTTAATTAGGTCTAACTGTGTTCTAAACTGCACTGGGAAACATAAATAGCTGGTCAGTTGCTAAATAAATTTGATTTGATTTGATCAAAGTGTTACAGATAGCTGTATACTTTTATGCTGGCTTACGTATGTGAAGCAAGCGTGTTTTTTATGCCTTTTTTTGACAGAATGTCATTCGCAACTGGTATGCACGAAACCCAGAAATAGTGGACACTGAAGATCGCCTTGTTGCCAATGTCTGGACTTGTGCAAAGGCCTTTGAAGAAGGTATCATTAATTTGCATTCTGTGGATAGTCTGCACAAGATCGTTCGAATTCAAAAATTCAAATCATATTTATTGATCCAAACAATAACAGAAACTCTGAGTAACAGTTGAGCCAGGAAGAGGTTTGAAACAAAGGCTTACCCAAAAAGGACAAGGTCCCGCTAAGCAGACCCCAAAGCCGTAATTTTTACAAATATATGGCTGGCTAATGAAAAGATTCAGCTGATAGCTGGCTTAGCCGCATTAATGCGTAAACCAAAAATTATGGCTGGTATTCAGCTGACTGCAAAGAATTTTGCTGAAATGTGGCTCAACTTCTTATAACATAACAGTAAGCAACTGATAATCAAAATGTTATAATCTTAAACAAAAGATTAGTTCTTAAAATACATGCAAAGTAAATGCATCAACTGCTCTTATACCAAAAGAGTTACATTTCTATTAGTTTACAAGTGTCATGGACAAAGCATAATTTTGTGCAACTTGTCAGCAGACAGGTTTGAACGTTTGCTGTTCATGATTAAACCAGTTGTCGAAAGCATGCACTCCATCGAAACAGATGTCGCCAATGATGAGAGGTGCAGGTGAGCGAGTTGGCACATCAATGGAAAGTGTCCAGACATGGCACTACGATCCCAGAACGGCCTAGTGCCTATCATCGCAGATGAGGTTCCTAGATTTAAAGTAGCTGGTAACTTCAATTTCAATATCAAAATATACAAAGTCCATTTAGCAGACAAAGGACACAATCATATCATATGTGTGTTGTAGGCCCTATGGCAGAATAAAATCAGCCCAATTTACAAAGTTCACAACTTCACATGTGTTGCTAGGCTATAATTCTATTAGCACCGAAAATCGTAAGTGTGGCAGAAAAGCACCAAACTTAAATATCTGGATATCTACCTGATGATATTCAATGAATATAAATAAATTTTATGCAACATTCCCAGTTCCAGTGTAAAATGTACATAATACATTAGGCTTATGTTAACATCGTTTACATTAGGCCTACTTTCGATATTACACTGTCTAGTTTTCGTGTGTCAGAATTCTAATGTCTTTTAATTTTAGCTTTCTCCTTCCTGCTGATTCAATTCGTTTGCTCATGTGGAAGTCGTAAATTTTATTTCTTTTCACAGAATTCACTTTAAATTATTCCTTAATATCTTAAACGCTGACCCTTTAATCGTAACGATAATAGAGGAACTTCCGATTCCAGCGCCAAACAGGCAAGGACGTGTTATTATCACAGGATTGACAGCTTCGTGAAACATTTGTAATGGCCAAGAATATCGGGTGAGAGGAGAGATTAATCCGAGTTCTGAACAACCTACGCGCAGAAGTATGAATTGGTAAGTATGTAGTAATAATTGGCCGAAAATAAGCCAAAGAATATTCGGCAGCTAAATTATTAAGCACTTGATAAGCACCTAAATAGAGACATGAATTATGAACACTGTGTTCAAATGTTTATTTGAGTGTGTGTCGATACTCAGATGATTTGATTTCATTTAAGGAAATCTGGAAGTGGTTGGCAGATGTCTGTCCGATTACTGGCAGCAGAAAAAAGTAATGGCTCCAGGTTGCGAACCGCAAGCTGTCAGCCGGATGATGGAAGCTCTCCGACCTCATACCCTTGGAATGTCGATGGCAGGTGCTGGGGGTGGTGGCTTCCTCTACCTGCTAACAAAAGAACCCAACACAGTCAACCTAGTTATAGACATTCTTTCCAAAGTTCAGGTAACAATTGTCTTATTACCAGTGCTTTTTTTGTAAAAAAAATATAGGTGCCGGTACGCAAGCACTATAGAAAATTTTGTAATTATTATTAGCAAGGCCTGTCAGGATTTTGTTTTGGGGAGGGGTGTACTTTCCATGTCCTAAAAGAACAGATGATCTTTTTTATTCATTACTCAGATTTTGCAAACCTAGCTATGGGTTTTAATGCACAACACAGTTTAAATGTTACTATCATTGCTAAAAGCTCTGTATAAATAAATTCAATATTAACAGCTTCAAAAAGGTCCCGGTACGCTGTACCAGCACGTATTGTCACAAAAAAGCACTGCTTATTACTGTAAAAGTTAATAGTAATTATACGATTAATTCTAGGCCTGAATGTATGTAATTATAGGTAATAATGTTGATATTTATTGTGACAACGAAGCAGAAAAGGAAACACACGATGGGTCGTGCTGATTATTCCTATTTCGCCTCTGAGTAGGGATCTTGAAGGGGCGCTATACAAATTGTGATTGATTGATTGATTGATTTCCCACACGGCAGCTAGGCAGAAACATGGCTTTAAAGTTTGCCGCTGTGTTTGTTTCCTAGGGTTCATTCGGATGAATTTTACACAAGCCTTGAAGCTGCCATTTTTGCCCGTGCTAGGGTCAGGTGCGCCTCTGAGTAGTCGCTTTGAAGGGGTGCAATATAAGTCATTGTAATGAATTAAGTATTTTGATCAACAGAGAATGGAACAGTAGTTTTTCTTTTAGATGATACATGATAGCTATCTATCGCTATGCCACTGTATCGCAAATTGTGTGCCGCGGCACATTAGTGTGCCGCCAGAGATTTCAAATGTGCCGCCAAAGAATTTCAAAATTCGCCATCTCTATAAGAAATCAGTTCATAAAAACAATTCTCCACTTTTGATGTTTTCGTTTTTAAGTACTTTCAATTCAAAATTGGTCTCACCTTATCAAGAACTAGGGATTCTTCGCGCATCTCTGAGAAGTTGGTGTTTCTGCTGAATCTGCGTCTTGATCAGCATAATGATAGGTCTAAATATGCTCTCGGAAACGAATTCATTCATTGCATCAGTGATGATTAAGCTTAGTCAAATAAAAATCTGCCTTATTTTCGCCTTTACCTGAAAAAAGATCGATAAACTTGAAATAGGCCCTGTGACAAACATAAATTATTGCTGTTGGTTTGCAATTTTAGTGAATTTTAATTGGTGTGCCACGAAAATCTTTTGTTCCGGCTGAGTGTGCCACTAGTCAAAAAAGTTTGCGAGACTCTGGTCTATGCTTTCTTCTGAATTTGTCATTGTTGCTAGTGTGTTTTCGATTCTAGGGAACGGAAAATGCAGAGGTTTACGATGCCACTGTCAATGAAACTGGGCTGGAACTGACTGTCGAAGATTTTGGTTCCGTGACCGTTCCGCTCTTGTTCGAAGACAGTTAGAGTTGCTGACCGATATTTATGCTAGTGGAAGTGAACGCTGACTTCTTTGTTATTTGCTCAGGCGATCCAAATCTGAGATCAGTTAATAATTGTTATGTGTATTGTTGGCATCTATGCAGCGTCTGCTTATGTAATCATATGCTTATATGAAGTTGTAATCTAACTGCTTAGAGAAGTTTTTATAAGGTCTGCTCATTTTCACTCTTTCATTGTTGTCTGTGTTGCGCCATTGATCTTTGGTAAGGAATATGTTATTAGCCATTAAAAGCTTCATCTTGAAAACTCTTGAATTTAACTGTTCAATTCTGTTGAGTTGGCAGCCATTAGGTGACCATCAAGTTTCTGTAAAACAGCTATTGTGCAGGTCTAAGATCTGACAGATACAGATGATGATAATTGTGGCATTCAGGATTTAAACCTGCCGCTTTTTCCACACAAAAGTTACTCATTGGTTGCTTTTTGTGAGTCCTAGAGAAATTCACGAAGATATGGAAACAGTTTCATATGTAGTTAAGAACTGTATATTAGCTCATTTCTTAGGTCACATGGTTATTCTTTTCATTTCCATGGTTTCAATAAACACTGATCTGATTTGATAGTGCTGCATATTAAGTATTGCATTTTGTACAATGTAGCTGATAATGATAATGCCATCAGTGGTGCACTTTGAAACCAGACAAACGTTACAAACTATAGACAGGCTGAAATAGAAGGGTTTTAATTTGTATGGCAAAATACAGTACTTATACATGTGGCTGAATGGTCTATGGTGGTTAGCGGGCATGTATTTGGTGTTGATATCTTCTGTATGGAGGAGAACGTTATGAATGTAATGAATTGGTGTGATTTTGAAACTCTTGGCATAGAGATTTCTGCTTAGGTTAAAGAGATTAGGGTGAGCAATGGGAAAGCCAATGTTTGAGTTGCACGTGTTTTAGGGCTTCATCAATGTGAACACAAGCAAAGAACTTAGAGAGCAGTTTCAATGAAGTTCCCACGTTTTCCCACCAATTTGAGCACTGGCAACCTGTAGCTCGCCCAGTGCTGTATTCTGTTTCATAAGATTCACAATGCATTCATGTCATTATCTCTTAAGATTTCCCGACCAGCGCCAGACACTCTATTTCCTGTATTTCCAGTAGACCCTCTGTGAAGACCTGCAGTCTGTTTGCGATCTCTTATATTGCTTGGAATGTGTCTTGCTCTGTTGGATTCACAGCAAGGCTTGATTCCTGTCTGGCTTCACATGCGATTTTCTCCATTGGCTGCTTCTTAAACAGTGCAATACACGTACATACATGACATCGATCAATTCTGTGCTATTTTAGTGTTGCTTTCTAGGATGGGGGCTAGGTCCTTTGTGTCCGCCTACCTTTTCAAGCTATACAGTATACGTAGTGATTGAGCTGAGAGTTCTATGTGTTCTAGTTCCTGCTTTTTTTTACTGAATATGGACTGCCTCTTTGTATCTTTTGCCCACTTATCTACTAAGCAGAATTTCCATTTATTAGTGGTTTCGATCTGGAACAGTCTACATTTGACACTTCAGGTGCTTTCTAGAACTTCTCGTACTTCCTCTCACCTTAAGATTGCTCTATTTGCCTGTATGTCTCAGAGTAGCGTCTTGAAGAGGCGCTATTTAAAATGCTTGAAATGAATTAATTAATCAAACCAAGTTCACAAAAGCCAGATTGTTCTGTGCGTTTTGGTGCCAATTCAAACTTCGTGTGTATCATAATCCTATGGCACAAGAATGAGACAAAAAGAATAAGAGAAGTAGGCCTTAACAGATTTTTCGTCAGGACGTCATGTCTTCCTAGATGTTCTTACAGTTTGATTAAATTAAGTCATTGAAATTCAATCAAGGTGACATGGTCTTAGCGGTCCTGTATTTCCTGTAAATTCCTGTATTTTTCTCTTGTGCTGTAAAATCCTGTATTTTTGCAAAGTGTCCTGTATTTCCTGTATTTTTTGTAAAAGTCACATTTCACGCTCTTTCTATGTCATGATTACATGATATTTATTGTTTGTGATATTTAAACTGGTGCAGCATTCTAGTTATAGTTTCCAAGTGTTTCTGACTGTTGTCAGCGCAGACTGAAAGGTAAAGGCCTATAGGGTTTTTTATAACATGCAGTTCTACACAAATGTGCAGTTCTGGGGCCCACTGGGTCGATATCACTTAAGAGGATGTGCAGCACTAGTGGTAAACCTTTGAAGCCGTTTTTTACCCCCCGTTATATTCGGAGTGTCAAAATCAGCATTGACAAATTGGAATTAAGTAAGAGCCCACATAGCCCCACAATGTACTCCGTTTGGCATCAAATTGACAAAATTTCGTTACCTTACGACGCTCCTTTGAGCCCCTAGTTGGGCTAGGATTGTGCAGTTCTAAAAATTTCTTCAAAAAAGCCCAGCCAGAGTAATAATTAATTAACCTGATTTGAAGGGCTCGCAGAAATTTGTCTGCTAACTAGTTTGCGACAATTTCATATCCCTTCATCATAGGTCGTGGTAAAAATAGTTCACATAGCTGCACATGTTTAGTAGAAGCAAAAAGAAATTTTTACTGGGTATTTGTTTATTGTAAATGTCCTGTAAAATGTCCTGTATTTTTATTGTTTGTGTCCTGTAAAATGTCCTGAATTTTTATTCTTTGTGTCCTGTAAAATATCCTGTATTTTTATTGTTTGTGTCCTGTAAAATGTCCTGTATTTTTATTTCTTGTGTCCTGTAAAATGTCCTGTATTTTTATTGTTTGTGTCCTGTAAAATGTCCTGTATTTTTATTTCTTGGGTCCTGTAAAATGTCCTGTATTTTTATTTCTTGTGTCCTGTAAAATGTTCTGTATTTTTATGACAATCTGCTGTGACCACTGAGGTGATTGTTTGAAGCTGACTGTGGCAGATTTTGAAGCTTTTAAATAATAATTATGGCAGAGATGCAAGTGTAATGTAGGAAGTAGTTCATGCATCACAGTAATGTTAGGACTGCTAGTCTGTTCCCAGAAAGCCTGAGAAAAGAGACATACTCAAACTGGACCTGAAAAGGAAAAGAGGTTCAGCTAAAGATAGTAGACCCGACTCTACTATCTTTGGTTCAGCAACATGTCAGAACTTTAACCGACTGTATACAAAATGAATTGTACCAGAGTCCACTGTTGTCGGGTTTGGTGGCCTTGTTTCTTCATAGAATTTTGAGCAACACATGTTGTGTTGAGCCTATGTGGACCAACTTTGGGTTGGACAAAAATGGCCCAAAGTAGGCCCTACTGAAGATTTCCTAATGGAGGGACCGGCAGTACGGCAACTTTGAACGAACGTACCTGGACCAACAATCAACACATAGTCTAGGCCTATTAAGTCTTGTGTCTTGTAAGGTGAGCAACCTATAATAGCCACTCGTGGATCTGTCGCTTATTCTACAGACTGCAGGAAATACTGCATCAAAATTATTTTATTGAAATAAGTAGGGCCTACCCGGTGTAATTAATAATAGGCCTAAGTCCTTGAGAAGAAGTGAAAAAAGTGTAGTAAAAGATATGGGCCTTATGGCTGACCCTACACTCTGGCTAAACCCTTTGACTCGACATAGCCCTCGTGAAAAAGCTTGTTCCCTGCGATTGAATGGCTTTACGAGTAATTGCGCTGTAATTTTTGAGAGTAGGCTTACGATCAATAAATTATCAAGTGGCGCACACTTCTGTCCTAGAATATTAGATTTATTTTTAGTGTGGCGCCACTTCTTCACTCACGACCAGATGGTGAAATAATCTGTTATGACAACATTGTCATAGATGTCTTTTATGTGTCATTTGTAAATAATTGCTCGTTTTTTCGGCTGATCAGAATTGATATTGCGCCAAGTCTGCACCCTTAATTAACATAATGGTAAGCCGTTCTGCCAAAGATACGTCAGTTTATTAATACCACGGCTTTCAGTGGTTACGATTACTTTACAGTTTACACCCCCAGTGCAGCTGTGTAGGCCTATTAGGAAAGTACATCTGGACTCGGACTCGGCGAATGTTATTTATTACAATCTACACTGTTATGTAGCGCTGTTATTCCGTTAAACTTGCCATCCAAGACCTCTAGCAGCCGCATTTAGCACCACGTAGAGTTGTGTTAGACGATGAGCTGTTACAAAGATGTGGATGATGATTGTTAGATAGTTCATCTTTTATGGTAAAACTGTAGTATAGGTTTACCGATTATAGTAGCCGATGCCGCGGACCGATGGGATCACTGTCGACGCCAGCTTCGTCGTCGAACGAAATTCCTTAACGGGCGGGGTCCTTTCCATCAGTCCGAGGTCTCTGCAGCGACACTGACTGACCGCTGCCCGGTTCCACCGATGCCGCTCGGCGGTCACCAAGAGCGACGCCCTGCCGGTCCGATGTTCTCTTTCCATCGGTCCACGGCGTCGTATACTATAATCGGTAAAACTATACTACGATTATGATGGGTAAACCTATACTACAGTTTTACCTCTTTTATTGCGCTAATTGCTATTTGCGGAGAAAAGAAATGGTGGCATGCATTCCTCTGACGAATGGAAAAGTTCCAAGTGGAGTGGCGAATGAAGATGTTGATTGTAAAGCAAGAAGTGAATACGAATGACGAATGAAATTTTGATAATTAAACTAGAAGTGGGATGATGGATGAATATGTTTATGGTAAAGCAAGAATGCTACGACAGATGAAGATATTGTGTGTAAAATAGTAGGCCAAAGTGGGAATATCTGTCTAGCTCAGATTTGTATAGTGCCCTTTCAAGAAGAAAATCACTTAAGTCTTTCTATTTTGGTCGTGGCTGGGCTGGGAGCGCCTCTGAGTAGTTTCTTGAAGAGGCGCTATATAAATGTCCAGAATGAATGAATGAATGAATGAAAGTCTAATGAGAGGCACTTTCGAATTAGACTCAAGCAGAAAGAGCAGCAAGATGTTTATTGTAAAGCAAGAAAGATTATAGGTTGTTATATATTATGTGCAAATAATAAAGAGCATTAAAATGACAAATGTCCGATTGTTATATTGCTGATCAATTTTGAGTGATTATAATTTTATTGTAAGGGTGAACTGGGAATTTATTTCCTTAGGAGTTAATAGCACGGTAGCCAACTTGTGGTCTCTGTACAGTTGCTTAGCTTTCCATTATTGGGGCCTGTTATTCTATCAAATTTTTATTTGTGAACTGATATATAAAATCTCTTATTTGGACTTCGGTTCATTGAAATGTCTGAATGACTGTTGCTAAAAGCTAATTTGTGAATGTTAGATATTGATTTTCATAAACATATTTTGGTGTGTGACCTGAACAGACATTCATTTTGTTTACCTTGACTGTGTATTTTCTGACTAATGTATACACGTATGACTTTGTATGCATTGCATATGCATGTGTGTTTCTGTGTTTGTATACCGGTGTGTTGCCTGCCTGTTCTATTCTATTCTATTCATAGATTTATAAAGCCCCTCTTTCAGTACAACCTAATCAGGAGCGCTCCCAGGGCGTTGGACCCAGTGAGAAAAGATAAGTTTTAAGATGGCGGGCAGAAACAGTAGTGCTGCCTGTGCCTATTAATATGTAATATATGTTTGTCTATATAATATGTGAAAAGGTACTACTTGTCGCTAATAGACTTATTGCCAGTTTCCAA
>JAQFXW010005762.1:0-10198 GCA_034693945.1 Dendrobaena attemsi
TATTGTCAGAGTGTTTTGTTGCATTAAACGAATATACATACATACATACATACATACATACATACATACATACATAACAGTGTTTGCGTCTGTGTGAGGCTCTCAAATCGAGTTGTAGGCCTATAAGCGGTCAGATATAGACCTATACAATTATACACACAATGCATATCATATGATACATGCATATATAATGCATGCATGCATGCATTGCATACAATACATGCATAAATTGCATGCACCCACTACATGCACACAATACATGCATGTATATAGGCCTACCTATATGGCTGCAGTATACTGTACAGAATCCTAGGCCTAAGTTTCCTTTTACGGTTGAAGGCCTACCTCGAGAAGTTGCTGCAGTCTCTAAGCAGAAACTAAGTAGGCTACGTGTAGCCTATATGAGTATTTCAATCGCTGTGGAAAAGGAAACAGTAGGCCTATACATAATTATTATAGTATAAGTCGGCTAGCATAATTATGATGAATAATCAACTAGCTATTACTATACAGTAAATTAAGCGCGTGTTGTGTTTTGTTCTCAGAGTGAATATCGGTCGATGACAGCTCAGCTGCGCGATGCAAAACAAGTCGTTGCACATTCCGTGAGTAACCTATAACGAGCATAGAATACAGGCCTAGTCTATCATTCCGTCAGTAGCCTATATAGGATTTCAATTAACGAGTAGGCCTATAGGCTATCAGTTACAGCAGTTGAGACTATTGTAACTGAATCTCGTTTCAGTCCTAGGCAGTGGCGGCGATCTTTTCCGACTGGTGGGGGGACACCTTTGACTTAGTGGAGGTAACAGAAATCGCGGGAAAAAATTTTTACCTCCTTTTTTGCTGCGAAAATTTGTTAAGAGTAATGGCCTGTCAACAGAATATAGCCCTATTTCTGAGACAATTACTTAATTAGAAATTCTGAAGTAATTCAAATAGTTACGACGCCTTTGCCTCAGATCTCAGAACATGACTGCACATTCAAATGGTTTGAGATATTGCTTTGCAGCGACGTAACTAGGAATTTTTGTTTGTGATGGGGCGTAAGTTGAGTCAAACATTGAAGACGGCACAAATTTTTAGAAAGGAATTTTTAGATCTGTACAATCCAAGCTCAAAACGACTAAGGGGCCTGGGGAGCGTCATAGGCTACCCGAGTGGGGTCTGGGGCGGAGCCTATTGATTTGCTATAGGCATATTGCGAAACATTATAAACAGAATAATGATAGTCACAATTTCTACATTCTTAGTTATTGGTGACACGCCTTGAAGCCTATTAGCTGCCTAATTTTAGTTATTAAGTGTAAACTTTAAAAATAGCAACCACAAAAATTCAGAAACTTGGGGTTGGGACAACTGTGTACTGCATCCCCCACTGTCAAAGCAAGTCCTCCGCAACCTCCCGGGATCGCCGCCCATGATTGGACTTAAGCAATATAATGGCTGCAACAGTGTATTTTAATTTTCTTGGGACCCCTCATCTGCCTCTGAGCCAATTGACAGTAGGACAACACTCTAGAATTTGTCATACTGTTTCTACTCGTCGGAACGTCTCTACCGTAGAGATCCTTATTGTGCATATAACTGATTTCGCATATTGATTTGTCAGAATAACATAATAGTATAAATATAATGAAAACAGAATAACAATGAAAAAACTTATCAATTCTTTTTAGCCATTGGTGATAGCGCCTTGACGTATCAATTGCCTGTTTAAAGGTATCAAGTTTCCTCTTAGTAAACTATACAAAAACAGTAATCAAAAAAAATTTCTTCTGAAATTTTGGAGGGACAACTGTCAAAGGCGGGGCGCGACACCCCCAAGTTCGCCGCCTATTGTCCTAGGCCTACTGGTCTTAATTTGTACTTTTATAAATCTCCAAATAGATACATCTATAGATAGACTACAGGCCTTCGTTCTAAACAAGTCTAGTCCGATGCTAATTATATGTGCACGTATATTATACCATTCCGATTATAAGCTTAATAATAATATGAATATTTCTGATTGTAATAAATAAGAGACTCAGAAGGACATCATGCATGGATTGGCCTGCAGACAATCAATGGGAGCGAGCAGCCCTCTGCGCAGCCATCAACAGCGTCACCGCTAGGCCTATCTGGAGTGCGCTCTCAAAAGCAAACTTTCCCAGTCAAAGGAGCCGCCGCCGGTAGTGTACTGATTCAAACAGACGGCAATTAAGAGATACGAGGGAGTCACGTTGGTCCCTTGGTCGAGAGGCAAATGGGCTACATTAGAATTGCGCGAAACGCATAAGGCCTACTTCACACATGTGGCGCATGAAAGATAACATTATGATTTTGTACGACGAATGATAAAAAGCGTAGCAGAAAACGAATCAATTTTATTGCACGGCTCCCATTTGTTCTACTTCCAATTTTACCATTTCCACCAAAGGAATGGAATTAGGCCTAGGTTCTGTTTACCTCATTGGCCTGCCCTTCCCAAATCAACTCCTGTAACAATAAGTTACATAATTATGGTATTATATACAATACAATACAATGCAACTGTATAGACGCTCTTGTAATGGCAAGGCTGTGTTGCGGCGCCCTAGAAATGGTCGTTATTATTATTGATACTGCCCTCCTTCCAACGTCCATAATGGCCCATTAGAGCAGACATTACCATAATAATTATACGAAAGAACAATAATGCCCGGCTGAGCGCATTGTAAGTGATCAGCAGGGGCACTTGCGCAAGGTCTCTACACAGTAAATATAGGTTCCTATCTTTGAACAAGGTTCTAACGCTTATGCTCTCTGCATTCATTTCATATTCATTCATTTCGGACATTTATAAAGCGCCCCTTAAAGAAGACTACTCAGAGGCATCACCGGTCAACCGCATTAACCAATCGGTCGTGTTGCACCAAGTATGTATTTATGTGTGTATTTCTATACCGCCTCTTACAGTCCACTACTATTCAGAGGCCGTCCCGACTACAGCCCGAGGGTGTGTCGGAGTTTTACAAGCCGAAGCAATTGTGAGTGAAGGACTTGCTAAAGGTCCTTACGCGGTGGGTAATACAATACAATACAATGCAGTCTGGGATCGATGGTTCTGGTCGTATATGGGATTCGAACCCACAACCTTTCGGTTACGAGGCGGCGACCTTCACCACTACAGTATACCGCGTCCCATAACAAATGTCACCTCTGGTTCGATTGATATCTTTAGAAGTCGACCGGTAACATCGCTTCATCAAAGAACCACGACGTATGCCCGAGAACAGCGCAATTTGCCAACAGTACGGCAGCGAATGCAGTGGGTATACGAGAGAAGACGACGTGTCGACCTAACCTTCTCCAGCCGAGCCTTCTCCTGCAGTCTTTCAGAGGATGCGTCAACGACCAACTGATCGAAATGTAGGCCCAGCTCAACTTTATGTTAGACCTACATACATGTACTTATAGTCAAATTTTAGTAACTTATCGTTTCTGTGATTATAATTATAGGCCTACACGCCCTACAGGCTATATAATGTAGGCACAACTAGAAAATTGAACTAGGGTACTAGGCTGCAAGGACCGACTTAGCAAATTATGGTGACTTCTGTATCGCGACCCTCCCCAGGGTTCTACGATCGCCCCATGCAACCTGGACGCAAGTAGGCCTAACTCCTAAAAATGTGATGGTGTCTTTTTACTTGTTAACTTCAAATTCTCTCAAATGTGAGACTACAACTAACACCCAAAAAGTGATGACCGTTCACTTCCATTTTCAATCTCCGGGGACCAACATCAAGGGGATAACCCATCCCTCCGACTGCAATTGGACGCAGTCTGTGTTCATCCCCTGAGACGTAGGTCCTGCCCCCCCCGTAAAACACCTCGAAATTGCAATTGGATGGGTCACTTGTTGGCACTTGCATCATTTTTTAAACTAGTGTCTCGATTAGATGTGCAGAAATACGAGTTCAATTAGCAATTTCCACATGATAACTTATCATATTTCCTTATAATTATTATATACATGTACACGTTTCATAACTGTACAATATAATCCCTTCCAGTTCTAGTAACAAGGCGATGGACGAGAGGAATCAGCAGATCTTGATCGCCTCCAAAGCAAGACTCAACACGACCAGAACCATCGATCCCAGACTGGCCGCAGCGATGATCAGCCAAGCGTCCGGCCGCACCGAGACCCAGAGGAAGGACCTTCCAGCGAACCAGTCCTCGTCGGAAGACGACCGGATGAACCCACCACGAGGTAGTCATCCGTGTCATAAGGTCGACCATGACTCGAACTCCTCGACGTCAAGTGACTTCGACTTCCTTCTCCGGAGTCGGATGAAGTCCAGGCAACGACAACGGAACGACGACGGAGGAGGAGGAACGACAACATCCGAACCGGACGAGTATCGCTTCGCCACTCCCCTTTCAGAGGATGTGATGCAGCTCGATCTGGCCGGACTGTCGAAGGCGGAACACGACTGGAGGACAATGACGAACGTCCGACCGAAGACGCAGACGGAGGCACGTATCCTCGACCGCCTCATCCAGATGGAACGCTGCCAGATCCAGACGGTCGAACAGGAACATGGGACGCGAAGACTGATACGCACCACTGCCAACAACACGAACACTCTACTCCAGGCGCCGGGGAGGAACATCAGAGGCCGAGCACCATCCCGTCGTGGCGGTTCCAACCCGGACTTCGACAGTACCGCCGCCCGTAAGTCCAACGCGCCGCCTGCCACGACCGACTTCGTCTGCCAACAGTGTCTGGAACGACACACCGTTCGATCGTGCGCCGAAAACGTTTACGCAGCGCGGAGCAGATCAACGGTCGACTTCGAGAGGTACGAGAGGGCGACACCGTCCAACCGGATGGGTCCAACGGTACAAGGACGCTCCCCGAACCCTCCAGGGGCATTTCGAGGCGGCGGCGTTGGAGGACGGGCCAAGCTCACCAACGCAGCGAGGACAGCAAGGACCAACGAGCACATCGGGTCAACCACTGTACCTCTACGAGCTGACGAGTGCACGTCGACAATAGAGGGCGGGGGGTCAACGAGTGCACGGACAGTCGAGGTACCAGGTGACCTCCTTGTCAGCGCCTTCAACGTCCTTGGCCTTCAGATCCACCGAGGTCAAGGAAAAGGAGGTGGGTATTATTCGTCACTGAAACCGACGCTGACCAGTTTCGAAGTGGCCAACACCACCGGGTCAAGGGGGCCAGTTCCCACGAAAGGGAACGCGGTCGTACCCACAACGATGAGCGGTCGAAAGACTCCGATTGTAGACACTGAGGTCAGGACTTTGAAACCAGCGCGACTCAAGTCGGCCTCAAGAAGTCTAAAGCCGGCATCAAAGCGAAGACCACAAACCGCCAACTAGTCCAATTCAATTGACGAACAGATCGAAAAATAGATCGATTCCAGAAACATGCAAACTATGCATAAAGCGGCAATTTCCGTTAAAACGCTAACAACTGCTCCGACAACCATGTTTGTTGGGTACCAGGGCAAACAAACATACAGCTGAAAAAGGCGAAATAAGGCCACATCAACAGGGATATAATGATATAGTGGTTAAGGTGTCCACCTTGCAACTGAAGGGCTGCAGGTTCGAATCCCACCTGCCGTGTAAGGACCTTAAGCAAGTCCTTCACTCACAATTGCTTCAACGTGTTGACTGTGACACACCTCATGTCTGTGATCGGGACCGCCTCTGAGTAGTAGATAGACTTAATGGGGCGGTATAGAAATATGTTAATAAATAAAAAAATAAATAGATGAATTGAACACAAACTAGATCTTTAGCGGTGTCATTCCAAAACAGAATCCAACTGTCAACCCACAAGTCTATCCAAAATACCCCAGAGTTCGTACCTAGTCATTCTCTGTGCCTATATCATTATTCTACTGCTGACCAAGCCTATCTACACCAAACACGCTCATATGTATGCCTACACACCAGGGTATGCCTATGCCTGACTTATCTTTTCTCACAGGACACTGGGAGCACCTCTGATTAGGTTGTACTGAAAGAGGCATTTTAGAAATTATATAGATACAATACAATACAATACATATATAGTACATGCTACGTCAGCACACCTTGATGTACATGTACCAGCAGAATGTATAATTGTATATCCTGCTAGATGTTATAGAAAAACTGAAGTCTATGATTGCCCGCTTCGTGATTTGTTGACTGACTACATAGGTCTACAACACAGGATTCAGAACTTTCAATCTAATCAATGATTTGGAGTAGAGTTTTGATCAAGGAGGCAGACTTAGCTAGGTCTCAGACAAGCGACAGATGGTGGACATCTGAAACAGAGGAAACATTGGGAAGGACATACACCAAAGACGTGGATTATTTTGGCAGTGGATGATCCGTAAGTACTCTTATTGAAGTAGGCGTCGCTATAAAAGGTTATACAATTGGAACAGATCTATTTAATAAATTGTCCAGACAAACTGACTTAATACTCAACTGCATTTATTCAAATGCACAGTACCTGGAGAATAAAAGACTATGCAGTCCTTACCAAAATGACTACACAAGCCAGGCAATTATAGTTACTGCGCATACATAGAGGAGAGCGAGGTAAGGGTGGCGAGAAACCTTATAATGTAGTCACTAAGAACTGATGGTTGTTTATGCTATACAGGTAAGACGTATGGACACTTGTGCTTCTTTGTGCAACAAAGTTATCCCCCTTCCTATTCAGACTTGTGACAAAAATGCGATCTTTTAAAGATGTCGAAAAGGCCACTCTTGCCCCACTGGTGGGGTAAGAGTAGCCTGGGGGGGGGGCAGTCTTGCCCCATATACGTATTTATATTGAAATTCCTATATACTTTACACAGAGACCTTGTTCTGTTTTTGACTGTGTTTAAGCACGTCTTTATTAGTGTTATGGTAGTAGCCTATTCACATGATGAGTTTTTCTCTTGGAACAAACCAACTTTAAGTGGTATTAGGGAGTTTAAATTTAAATTCATATTTAATGTGAAATGTAAAAGTTAGTAACAGTACAATATTCAAAGTTTTCATATCTATTATCATGTCGACTAAAAACATGCATAGAGGACTAGTCTAGACCAAAGTATCACCTTTTGTGGGTAAAACCTGATAAAATTGTAAAAATGCTATGGCTCCTCTTGCCCCTTTCAAATTGTCCACTCTTGCTCTGTAGTACTAGCTCAGTTGGAAATGATAAGAACACGGACATCTCAAACAGCATTAATTTTTCACTAATCACAGCCTCAATTATCACTCTACTCATGTATAATTCGATTTATACGAAAAGAAATTGAAATGAATTTTTAGCAATTTCTATACTTGACATAACTACTACATGAGATTTCCAAAGAGTAACATTTTAATTATTTTAAAGCAAGTTTGAAGTAGTGATTAATAATATTTTATCTGGTAATGTAACTCATACGTTAGACAACCAATAGGAAAAATAATAATCTGCGCATGCGCACTGATGCTGAGATATTCGATAGGCCGCTCTTGCCCGGACGGACGCCCTTACCCCGCTCTCCTCTACATGTCATGCATATCGAATTCATAAATCAAGGCTTCAAACATAATTTTATGTTCATTCAAACATATATTTTATGTTCAAAATGTTAAGAACAAATGAGACCAACAAATATATCCTACCATTAACTGAACTCATAATTCTACTCAAGATGAGGTAATAATCTATCTCACAATGCTCTTTAATTCGGCCATTTTGGTCAATTTATCATTGACTTCGAACTACTGTCTACTAGTGTCTAGTAACAAAGGCCACAAGATCAGGTATTAAGTCCTGGGTGGCTGTAATTCAGTGCTAGGCAACATACGTCAACAAGCAACTGGTTACATTAACCTTATGCAGTTATAATTAATAATAATCCTTAATGCATCATGTTTATTTTTGGGCAATAAACAGAAAAATAATAATATTCACACATTCAAGAAGCCGAGGCTTGATCTTCCCGGATATAAAAAAAGTAATACAGACAATAAGAATATAGTGTTATGCTGCAGCAGTACATTAATACTATCATCTAATGACATGTTGCAATCGTATAACCGGTACGAGATCCTATATTACCTAAAACAAGTTCATATGGTAAAATATGACAATTAAATGTCATGCAACAACATTCAGTTCGTTTAAAGCCAAACGAAGCAGATATCCTTTGTCCACCAACCGACGCAAGATGTTTCTAAAAGTGCTGCACAACTGTCACAACATTACAACACGCTTTACCAGTCTCCCAAAAGGTGTCGTATATCAGTTGAACCACGTATTATTTAACCACGATACACCACACTAGGCTTTTGTACAGTACAACTTGTACTGCAGTTCTAACAGCAACTAGTCTGTGCCTGGCTACAGTTGAACAACAACACAAAATGCTCACCATATTAGAAACTACGGTGTGGACAACTTCACCTCAGACAACTTTCACATAAAAACCATTCCAAAGCCAACTGCAGAAAGCCATTCCGATGCGAAGGTGAAAAGACAGGATTGTGAACATCGCAAGTTAACATCATAGTTTATGAAAAATAGTTCTCTTATGAGCTCTGCAGACCTGCAACATTTTCTACAGGTCCCTTGTCAGTGTCATCGTTAACTTCCTCTGCATCCTCCTCTTCGTCCTCCTCATCACCATCCTCCTCCTCCTCCTGAGCATCAGAGTTCGAGTCGTCATCGTGATGTTCGGAACGAAGCTCCTTCTGAAGCACTCTCTCCGCACACGCCTTCTCGAAGAAGAAATCGAACGGATAATCTGTCTTGCTCATACCGAGCCTCAGGTTCTCTTCGTTCTCTTCATACTTTTCGATCTGTCGACAGAAAACACACAGAACATAATTATACTCGTCAGATGTGATGCTGACATTCATATTATGACTTATAAATAAACAAATGGGAAAAGGATCATTATTGCGATCAGATGTCGTAACACATGCACACTCAAGTCAAGGATCAATGCACGAGAATGGTGCAGCATTATTCACTTCTGCAAACAGTGGATTCACCCAAAAATATGTAATTATTAAGAAATTCAATACATCAGTCAACATTTATACGGTGCCCCTTCGTATCCTTACTCAGAGGTGTTCCAGACGCATGTCAAGCGAAGAAGGCAGTTTTAGCACAGGCCTTCTCAAAGAACACCTCTGATGAAACCAAGAACATGCATCATTCTCAGGTTATGACTTTCAAAGGGATACACCTGGATATTCAAATGATACAATATTCGCCTACCTAACTCCCGTCCTGACAAACTGAGTTACTAGTTAACCCCTAACCAAGAGAGGATCAATCAATCAATATTTGTATAGCGCCCCTTCAAGATCACTATCAGAGGCACTCAATCAATAGGGTTTCCATGCAACATTACAGAGTAGAGTGCTAATAATGATCTAGCACAATGAAATGTAGCAACGCGACATATTCCAGGGCTCCATTCCCTCGAGTAAAAGTCTGGTACAAGAAACTACTGAATATTCCCACCACAAATTTCAATAAATGCAACCCAATTCACAACTCAGATCAATGCAACAGCATTGACAATGCTAACCGAATAAAAATGAAGGTTCGATAACAGAATTGCAAATCATCTTAATAACGACACATGACTGGTGAGACTGGTGCTAGGCCTACTCGTGAAACACCTGTGTTTCTATTACATGTCTGATCGTAGCTCATAATGTTAACAGTTTATGTTAAATCAATGCCTTCTGGAGCCAAGAAACGCAATCTACTCCGATAAAGTAAGCATACAAGCTGACGTGTGCCGTTACTGAGACATCGCTTTGATTACCTATCTGAACATAAGTACTTCACACCAGAAGAGATTAACTAAAGGGAAATAGGATGAAGTGTTCACAAAATCTTGACCTTTGTCCTACGTCTGATAGGCTATCGTCCAAATCAATATCATATATGAGAGAAAGTCACAATATTTACAGTGGGATGGAAATATAGATGCTAGAACTCATATATATTATACATATATATAGACAATTATACAATATACATGCATATGTATTTGTCTCTTGTCTCCTTTCTTCTTTAATCTATATGCAGAAAGGATAATGAAGATGGTGGAAATGGATGAGGCAACTGAGGGAGTAAAGATAGCTGGAAGAACACTGAATAATTTGAGATATGCAGATGACACAACACTATTGGCAGGTA
>JAQFXW010005763.1:0-10197 GCA_034693945.1 Dendrobaena attemsi
ATGAGAAAAGTAATGCAAATGGTCAAAAGTCACTTTTGTGCCAAAAAAATTTGTTTGGTTTATAAAAAATCTATTTTTAGCAATTCCGCTCAGAATAGTTGTTCACGATAAATTATTGATTAAACCTTCTTTTAGGTCTGCTTAGGCTGGTTCTCTGATCTCCAGTAACGACGCTGCGATGTCTGTTACATTTAACCCGTGTTACTTTCGACCCCGGTCTCCCCTACCGTGTAAATGCATGAATAGGGTTTAGTGGAAGGGGAAGTAGCAAGACAAGGACGAGAATAATGAGAAGCAGAAGGGAAGAAGATGTGGGAGCGATTGAAGAGGCGGATATGTACGTAGGCCTAGCATCAATCTAATATAAGTCAATCACCACTTGTCCTTGAACAGAAAATATTATTATATATTATTCACTTTTCATTCCCATAATTTTCGCTTATTTACACATGTACGATTGTACGTGTATGATGTATATGAAACTTTTTAAACATATTCCAAACTAGTTGTATTTCTTTCTGGTAGGCCTATGTGTAAGTCAAATTGCCTATTTGTGTCTGTGTGTGTGTCCACTTCCATCCTTGCACCGACCGCCAATATAGGTCACGGTCTTACCGGTAGGGGTACAATAGGATTACCTGTTACATCTACCCGCTTCAACTGTATGTCTTGCATGGTCAACATGGTTTATCTAAAACCTGCTTATTAGCCTACAAAATTATTGATTTTCTATAAAGTCTTATCTACAAATATTGGTCTTTAGACGTCAGTATTCTACTGATTATCTTTCTGTTTATTTGACCGCTGATAAACATGTCAAACATGTCTGTGAAGCATATAATAAGCTTCTTATAGATCTGTACGTCTATGTGTCTGTCTGTTTACGTGTCTGTCTATGTGTCTGTCTGTCTCTTACAAGCTATCTTCATGCTACTATCAGACCATTCGCTCGAGACTCAAGGACAATTCTGACGCCTACCACTTCCTTCTCAATTAATCTAATTGACACCATAGCACTTGGTCGCAATAATCTTGCCATCCGGAGATTACGACAAAATTAGCGCTATATAAATCTCATGCGGCATGCAACGTCGACCAGTTCTGTTATGATCATTAACCGGGGAACTTCTATAGTTCAAAGTTATCGTAATTATTACGGCGCAATTATAGTTCTATGACAAATAGAAATTCTTCGATATATCCATAGGGCCTATTCATGACGTCGACAACGTCTCAATAAGAATGTTCTGAGCTTGTATAGGCTACAGACTTCATAAAGACGCACATCAATATTGAAATAGGTCTCCACTCTCCAGGTTGAATTGCACGCTTAAAGTTAAAGGAGTTGAAATAGTTGATACGATATACGAGTGAACTTAGGCCTAACCATCAGAAAGTTCACTAAGAAGGCAAAGTCAGCATAAGCCTATACAACTTTTCTCGCGATTTTCATCTTAGTCGTCTTCATCTATTTCGATCAAAATAATGGGTCTTCCAAGTAACCCGCTTGCAGCAGCCGTTCTCAGTTCGTTCTGCTTGACTGCACTCGTCACGAGTCAGAGGCTGTTCTTCAGCGGAAACAATTCCGATCCGGTGTTCCGTGTCAATCCAGGACAGAGTGTGGTCATCGAGTGTCAGGCAGATGGAATACCAGGTCCGGTCATTCACTGGCTCTACAATGCAGCCAGAATTGGTCAGGTGAGTAAAAGGACGGACGACGGAGATGTTCAGAACAGTCATAAAACGCTTATCATGAACATAACAAGACACACTGCTTGATAAGTAAGTAAGCGCTATGCAATACATCATATACTTATTTAGTCATGGGCCTCAGCCTGAATTCTTCAAAAAAAACTGGTTAAAACTATTTTGAAAGAACTTTGCTGAACTTTTTAAAAATATTAAAAAAATTAAATAAACATATAAAATAGACCTACGCTCATTTTCTATTTAAAAAATAGAAATCCCGCATTTCTCATCTTCCAATCTTCTACGTATAAATATTATATAGGCTATATCCGCTCTTGTGTAGCATTGCACACCGCCAGGGACTGCGCCCAGTGGAAAACAGAGGGGAACATTTCTTGTAATGTATAATCTTCAGGAATCGAGGGGAAGACTGGTCGGAGGGGATGGAAGAGGACTTTTGTTGGAGGGGGAAGTGGAAGGTCATGAGTTTTTGAGCCCAGCTGCTTGGGGGGGGATTGAACCCCTGTACCCCGCCGATGTTGAAATCAAACTTCCAAATAAAATCCTGCAGTCTTCCTCTTGCACTATAATATAATAATTATTATATTAATTTATTCAATCAACAGACTTCAACCGGATATAAATAGGCCTATCTATGGCTGCATGAAAAGCAAGCATGGTTTGTTCGTTGGAATCCTGCAGGCTGGTTCGATTGCGTCGGAATCCTTAGATGACAATAATTACTCTGAGGACTTGTTCAATTCGAACAAGGTGCCACTCCTAAAGCTGAGTTCAACGAGGTCCAGACTGTTCGTCGACTGCGTCTCTGAGAGTTCTGTCGGCGACTACACCTGTGTCGCCGAGACACCAGAGACCAGCATCACAAAGACCTTCACCATTCAACTCCAGCAGGAGCAGCAGCAGCAGCAGCAGCAGCAACCGCATGGTACAGACAACCAAAATTAAGATTAAGATTTTGAAAGACTCAGCTGCCCAGCTATAACCACACCCTGTGTATCTGTGACTCCTTAACAATTATAGGCTTTATCGGTCTCCGTCTTCCATTCTGCCTACATGTATCTCTCTGTGACCCTCTCAATTTCTGTATATCTCTCTATAAGTATAGGCCCAATCTAAATTAAGTAGGGCCCCTAATAGCTCCCTATACTTATAATACAGCATATAATTATTGTATGCTCCTATGACCCATATTATAGCCTACTCTAATCTATTCATCTAAAGACAGAATAAACGATTGAAAAAACGTTAACGCCGAAATGTACATTTTACAACAGAGATTTATGTTACAGTACTATTAATTATTAGTGTCATCCTGGCAGGCGATGTAGCATACTCTGAAAACATGTTACATGTAGGCCTACAATAATTATTGTACATGGCATAACGGAAGAACCAGACTTCTACGTCGACATAACAACCGAAGCACCAGCGCGCAGTCACGATACCTAAGCCTCCTAATAAACTTTAAACACGCGCTGACGCCAAGACCTCCTCTACCGGTAAAAAAGTATAGCCTACGAAGTCCTAATCATCCTATAATGAATGACTTTCCGCGTTCTATATAGACCAAAACAGCTACCATTTCCCTTCGTCAGGTACTCAGATAACCCAGCGTACCATCCCTTTACTACAGTACAATCAGTAAGCTGTACTATACATGTCTCTTGTCCTTTTCCCACCCACAAGCCTACAATATGTCACGAGGGAAGTTGGAACAATAATTACGACATTTCTCTAGCCGTTCGTGTATTTCTTCGTCGGTATAGACGATGAATTACGGCGACCTTTCACCCCATTGTTGTTGTTGTTGTTGTTGTTGTTGTTGTTGTTGTTGTTGTTATTGTTGTTGTTGTCGTTGTTTAGACGTAGACTTGGTGACATCGATTCATCACATCGATTGTCTGAAGAAACCTGCTTCCACTGCAGTAGGTTCGTGTGACTCATTTCTTCCCTCTCTGAGGAGATACAAGATTCAGTCACAACTTTCAAACAATCTCGTAACATCGTGATCTCTAGTTCTCTGTAAAAAAAATACTCTTGCAAAAAATTATAATAGATTCATCATTGAGCGTATTATAGTTAGCTTCTCCTTCAACGCCTATAGCTCTAGACGATCGATGAATTATATCATATTAAGAACTATATCGGATGTCTAGACTTTTAGAGTCTATAAAGAGCTTTATATTTAGGCCCCAGGTATTCGTTAGTTAGGCATACAGTCATTATAGTGACACTGTGACAGCTAATGTTTATATCCGGCATCTCGCATATGTTTGCGATCCATCATATGAGATACGATCGGCCACATAAAGTTGGCGATCTGCCATTCTGCCTGTCCTACCACCTAAGTGTGTTTCTCTCAATAATCAACCACATAATAGTGCCTATAGATACGTACGTACCTGTGTATCTTCTTTACCACGTGCTATGGTATTCGCGCATTTCTATACCGCCCCTTCAAGTCCAATACTACTCAGAGACGAGTATACACCAGAGGTAATCTGTATAATCATTCAGAATCAAACAGTGCGTCCCACTGCATGGTCAAAGATTCGTCAAACGAACACATATTGCATTGGCTGCACTGATTCAGTTTAACGCTGCTTAACAGGCCCCATAATAATACTTAGTCTACTGCTTGCAGCCGTTAGCATTCCTGCCCGGATCTACATGTGGACGGAATATCGAATGGAGTTCGAGGGCGCCACCATACAGCTGTTCTGTCGCGCCATCGGCAACCCTCCGCCCACCGTCCTTTGGATGGACAGAAACAGAAAACCGATCCAAACAGAAAATTCCCAGAAATACAAGGCACGTCATCATCATCATCGTCATCGTCGTCATCATCATCATCATCATCATCATCATCGTCATCATCAATATCATCATCATCTTCGTCATCAGCAACATCATCAGCATCATCATCATTATCATCATCATCAGCAGCAACATCATCATCATCATCTTAATCTTCCTTTTTCATATCCTCCTCATCCTCTTCCTTCTCCTCCTCCTCCTTGCCTTCTTCCTTTTGACCTCCTTATGATCATCAAAAGATAAAACGTCATCTTCTTCATCATAATAATGAGAACTTACATTGAGCAGAGTGATAAAGGACCATGCAGATCTATAATTTCCTCGTCTGTTCGATTCGTTTAGATCTTAGAGAACGGTGACCTGATGATCTTCAACGTTCGTTGGTCAACCGATATGGGTCAGTATTTGTGCGCTGCCAAGAACGACCATGGTCAAGACATTGTGGAAGTCTTCATTTATCCGGTAGGATCTATAGGACGTATGATTAGGTCTAGTAGGCTAAACCGAATTTAGTTCCTCCACTTTTCAGTAGGCATCATTTCGTAAGCATTTTAGAGTCCAAAAAGCACAACCTTTGAGGTTGATTATACATAGGCCTAATAGTCCAATTGTATACGTTATTATGTCAATAATAATTAAGTAGTGCAGCGCTTTTTTGTTAGGGAAAGTGTTACGTACAAATGCCTTGGACTAAGACGCCCATCCCCTTAAAGCGTATACAAAGATATGAATTCTTATTTAAGTTGCGTCTTTGCGTGGTGTAGTGACATCTTACGTAACTGTCTGAGCTTTAACATTTCAAATATTTTATTTTAATGTGTGGGTTCGAGTGATTTTCAAAGTCTTGGGTAGTGTTGAGGTTCAAAGTTTTGGTCTCGAGGTTCAAAGTCTTGGCTTTGATCTTGAGGTTCAAAGTCTTGGCTTTGATCGTGAGGTTCAAAGTCTTGGTCTTGAGCTACAAAGTCTTGGTCTTGAGGTTCAAAGTCTTGGTCTTTAGGATCAAGGTTTTGGTCTTAGTCTTGAGGTTTCACTTCTTGACAACAAGACTAACCGTGTAGAACAGTTTTGCTGCGTATTCTTCTGTAGACGAGACCCTGAAGCACAGAATGATCGTCGGGTGCAATAGAGAACATTGACATTGAGTCAATCTACTTCACGTAATTCGACAACGGAGAACTCCACGGACTCAACCCTCGTTTCAACATTAAAAAAATAGCCTTTCAATTAACCTACTAGCGCAGGTGACGTTATCAACTGTGGATTAGAGTAACAGATTGACCTACTAACGTCTTGTGTTTACTGTGAATGTATTTTCTTCGAATCATTCATTCATTATTTTAAATGTAGGCCCTTGTAGGGCCTATATGCTATTTGCAAGTGCATGCATGCGCCAATTAGTATAACTATATTAACTAATGAAATTAATTAACCAAACAATTACTAGTAGGCCTAGACTCAATTAGACTGTAGAACTGTGAATGACTCTACTGAATAACTGGCCTTGACCTACTATAGTCTAGTTAGAATTTGCTACATTTCCGATTGGTAGGACTATGTCGTAACCAATTAGTCCTATATCTATGCCTATGTTTGACAAAGGCCCAAGAGTAGGAATTGACCACTTTAGCTAAGAGTAGGTAATTGTACGTCAAAAGTAGGCTTCCTATCAATAGTCATTTGCAGGCCTACTAATTTCACAATAATCTAACCGTTTGCATTCCACAATGCTAGCAATTTGCATTCCATAATATTATAATTATACAGATCGATATTACAGATAATAATTATAGCATAGGGCCTAATTATGGCGCCCTATAAGCTTAAATCGGCGAAGCCAATCCATGTAGGTCCCACATATTAGGTCTACTTCTCGCAGGGACAACACGCAGTGGCGGCGCCAGGATTTCAGGTTTGGGGGCTAAAGTCCCGAGGGTAGGGGGTGAATTTTTTTTAGGTTTCAGATGTCTGTAGGTGCTTTTTAGCATACACATTGTGAACATAATTGTATTTACGTATATGACACCTGCTTGAAGCTATAGCTAGTATATTTTACGATTTAGGCTACACTACGTGCACATCGTAAGGTTTCTGAGTGTAGCAGGGCGCATATTTTAACTGCTAGAATTTGTCCCACCACTAGACCTAACTGTTGCCCCATGCACCACTTAGCTATTGAGGTAAGTAATTCGTATTATTTAATTGTGATTTAAAGTAGGTTTATTATTCTTGAAGCAAATTGTAAGTAGAATTTGAATATCCTGTTACAATACAATTGCAATAATAATTTATAGTAGGCCTATAAATGTAGTCCAATTATATATATGACCTGCTAGACCTATGCAAGCTTAGAAAGATGTGTAGGGCTTATAGTTCACAGAAAGATACAAATGCTTTGAAGCACACTTTGACGTGTGTTTTGCAGAACATTTTGGAAACTTACTTGAGTCAATATTGTAGGCCTACGACATGTTAAGGTACAGATTAGTTTGGGATCCTGCTATTCGACTTAAGTTTAGACCATCGCTAAAAAGCTGAAGCAAAAGGGTTCTTATACCCACATGAGAGAAATGCTTTTACAAGTTTGGCTCACACAAATTATGGATGATTTTGTGCTATTATAATACCAGACTCTTTTGATGTTTCGGCGTGTAAACTCCGATACACCTCCGGGCTGTAGTCGGGACCGCCTCGGAGTAGTAGGAGATCTGAAGGAGCAGTATAAAAATATGTGAATAAATAAACAGCCTAAACATTACGAAATAGCCTAATACGCCCTGTTATTCGATATTGTTTCTATTTTAGACAAAAACTTTCAGGTGTGACAGTCTGTTGCCATGGCGACAGTAACCGTCAACGTCATAGTGGGTCGTGTGCGGCGCAGTGGTATAATTGACGCCTTGTGTCCGAAAGATCGCGGATTCGATTCAGACTCGAACCACCACAAGTGGCGGCGTCAGGATTGAAAGTGGGGTGGGGGGCTAAATTGTCTGCGTATAGCCTAATTGTTGGTTTAGTTGCTTTGGACAGTGTCTAGCCTACTTTACTTGTTATGCGGCGGATCTGTTACAGAGATTTCCGAAATTTCCCGAGTCTGTTTTGTAGAGGCTGAGTCACATATTGGAGGAGATAAATCCCACCCTAACCCATGCGTAGCGCCGCCACTGGCCACCACATAGGCCTACTAGGACCGTGAACTAGTTCTGTACTCAAAATTGCTTGTGGCGCTTCGGCGTGTAAACTCCGATACACCTCCCCGCTGTAATCGGGACCGCGTCGGAGTAGTAGGAGACCTGAAGGAGCGGTATACAAACATGTGAATAAATAAACAGCCTAAACGTTACGAAATGAGCCTGATACGCCCTATTATTCGCTATTGTTTCTATTTTATAAAAAAAACTTTCAGGTGTGACAGTTCTGTTGCTATGGCGACAGTAGCCATCAACGTCATAGTTGCCATGGTGATCGTCACTCTTCTCGCAAACTACGCGTCTAACAAGGAGATCGCTGGCCTTCCAGAGACGTTTAGCGATGACGACACCTGGCGAAAGGCGAGTGCAGAACATGGCCAAAGAGATTACATCACAGGAGGAGGTGTCAGCGACACTAGAGCGCCGGTGGCTCCACCTTTTGTCCAGACCATCCAGCTCTACACGATTCTACTTCGAGGACCGGACAGCGACCATACTGGACAGTCGGAGATTTCGGAAGGTGTTCAGGCGCGGAGGAGGACGCGGGATGAGAGTCAGGAGGGCTGGGGTGATGACGAGGAGGCGCCGAAAGGTAGCTGGAGAAAAAACGTTATGAGAGTCTGGGGCTGAACTCAACCGATTGCCACAAGCAGGCCCCCACAGAATCTGTGGTATAACGATGTCCTGTCCTATGCTAAGAATGGCCATTTATTTCTGTTTCTATTTAATATACGCCTTGTTGAAGCCCGACCTCAATGATAGGCCTAGCAGCCTAGATTCCAAAATGGACTGTTAAAGAACGTTAAAATTCTGAGGGGGATTTTTTTTAACTTTGCCTCTAAGTAGGCCTATTAGGCCTATAGACCACAGGACAAGACTGTTTTGCAGGCCGGAATCTACTTCGGAGATTTATGTTCTAAATTGTTGACTTTGACTGATTTCGTTAAATATTACTGAAGCCTATTATACGCCTATATTTGTTTATTTCTTTGATTTATTCACACATTTCTATACCGCCCCTTCAATTCTCCTACTACTCAGAGGCGATCCCGACTACAGCCCGGAGGTGTGTCGGAGTTTACACGCCGAAGCGCAATGAGCAATTGTAAGTGAAGAACTTGCTCAAGGTCCTTACGCGGCGGGTGTGATTCGGACCTGCTACCTTTCGGTTGCAAGGCGGCGACCTTCACCACTACACTACCGCGCCCCATCAATAATCGTCATATTATTAGTTCCGTGCACTTATCACCTATGTAGCCATTGAAGTTAAGAAGAAGAAAATGAAAATTGAACAGAATTATCAGGCTTTAAGTGTTTAATTTTAAAATGCATGAGAGGGCCTGCGTTCTTTTTGCCTTGCTTTCTGGCAGCAAAGCCGGTAGGATCGAACCACTTTTGGTCCACAGATCACATGTAGTTGGGAACTGCCATGGACCAATATATGTACTATGGCCCATGAGGGCCGTACCCTTACATAAATTGTCCCTTCGAGGCCCGCCTACGCTTGGGCCCTCACTGCAGAAATCGGTTAGTATCATGCGAATTTTAGAAGTAAATAGGAGTAAGAATGAAAAAGAAAGATTTTCGATGAAAACGGGACTACAAAAAGGTCATCGGATAAATTTGTCAGGTCCATCACGATTTTTTAGAAGAAAAGAAGAGTAATAAATAAAAAAGAGGAGGTTGCGAAGAGTAAAAACTGGTTCTCTGCCCCTCACAGTCTTTTCAGAAACTCGTCGCTTCTTTATGGCACTACAAAGATGTCATTACTATCGTATTTGTATTTGTATTTGTGTATTTATATACCGCCTCTTACAGACCACTACTCCTCAGAGGCGGTCCCGACTACTGTAACAGCCCGCAGGTGTGTCGGAGTTCTACACGCCGAAGCGCTTCAGCAACTGTGAGTGAAGGACTTGCTAAAGGTCCTTGAACGGCGGGTGGGATTCGAACCCACAAACCTTTGGTTGTGAGGCGGCGACCTTCACCACTTAAGGGTTATATTGTATTGTGTGCGTTTGTGTTTCATTGGTTTAACGACGGCTTATGCAAACGGAAGCCGTTGCCGTGGAATAAAAATCTGTACGGTATGATACAACCATGTAATTAGTAGAACCATAATATTCATAGAACGATGTATATTGTATTTGCGCATAAATCGCATATCACAGCATGTGCGCTCAAGTGATTATAATCACGGATAAATTTTGTCTAAGAAACGTGTCCCAGCTTATGCTTAATTTGCCTACGATAAAATTAAGCCTCTTTGTGCTGTTGCGTTGTATTTGTTTGTATTTGTGTATTTCTACCCCGCTACTTACAGACTACTACTACTCAGACGCGGTCCCGATTACAGCCCGCAGGTGTGTCGGAGTTCTACACGCCGAAGCGCAATGAGCAATTGAGAGTGAGGAACTTGCTCAAGGTCCTTACGCAGCGGGTGGGATTCGAACCTGCTATGCTTTCGGTTGCAAGGAAGCAA
>JAQFXW010005764.1:0-10196 GCA_034693945.1 Dendrobaena attemsi
CTGGGAATATTGTAAAGAGTTGTAAGTTAGCGAGAAGACTTTGAAGTGGATTCGTTCAGGGATTTTAAGCCAATGAAGTTATTTGAGGATATGGGTGTCTTGGTTGATATAATGATGTTTTGGTGTTCTGGTGACGGCACGGGCAAGTGAGTTTTGGATTAGCTGCAAGCGATTAAGTTGGGAGAAATCAATATTGAGGAAGAGGGAGTTGCAGTAATCAAGCTTTGAGTGAACAATGGAGGTAGCATGGTGGAAGCGATTTTAAATTCTAGCATGGGTCTGATTATTTACTGTGGGAAAAAATCTATTTGGCCACCAATGAATTAATTAACCAATTTTAATGGCGTTATAGGAAGCAACAGCCGAGGTCAATATACGAGAAAATATTCGATCACAATGAATCTGCTGGACACCAAGTAACGTTAAAAATGGCCTTCCCCAGAGATCTTGCAGTAAATCAATTACGTTCCTAGGCAATGTGTCTATTACGTGAAATCACAATGTTACACCAGCTCATCTAGCGTATGAAGAGTACAACACCTACTGTATGCAAATCTCAGAAATTAGAGCAAGGGTTAAAATGTCTTGCGGTTAGTTTTTTTTAAATTCCTAATTCATTGTGTTAATCTTGTTTCCTCAGAGGACTATTGTCTCTATGAACTTTTTCAACCTCGAAGCCAGCAAAACGAGATAATCAGAATGAAAAGCGCCACCTATGGACGCATGCGCATGGGTCGATGCATCACAGTCGAAGAAGTTGAGACGATTGGATCTCGTCACCTTGGATGCTCAGCGGATGTATTGCCACAACTCGATCGAAAATGCTCTCGACAGACTGAATGCAATATTCGAATTATGGATTTTGCCCTCGAAAATATTAAGCCCTGTGCAGCTGGTCTGAACGTTTATCTCGAAGCGACGTACGACTGCATTAGAGGTAGAGGCTACAACTATAAGGCCTACATCATTTTAGTTTTATAATGGTAGTAGACCTAATTGTATGCCAGGAACACTATGTTGTCTTCTTGCCCATTATTATCGTTTTGACAGTGGCACTAATTATTTAAGCAATACGGCCTACCAGTTATAATCATGCCGTGTTGATTTAAATAGGAAAATGTCCTAAAGACCTACCAGGAATCATCTAGAATGCCTTAGGACCTATTCTTATTGGATCACATTTAAGCTTTTAACTGTTTAGTTGTTAATCTGCGAAGGTGAAACACCTCAGATGGCTCTTCTTGAAAATGTAATTTCAAAGCAAAAGTAATTTGTATCTATGTACGATTTCTTCTTGATTACAGTTGCAGATGAGAAGCGTTCTTGCGTGGTTGATGTTTCAACGACTCCAATTCATATAATCAGTTCCAGAACATGTGGAACAAAATCTCAACCATGGATTGTCGAAGCGCCAGTCGGCCAGAAAATCAGCATCAGTCTCATCGCATTCTCTACTTTCAATTCGACCCATACACAGAGGAATATTCAAAAGCCATGTCGCAATTATGGTGCCATTGTGGATAAGATGCGGAAACAAAACGTTGCAATCTGCGCTGCTGATAATCAACGAGAGAAGGAATTATACTTTTCGGCAGGAAATACAGTCGAAATTTTTATAAATTCATCGGCGCAAGGAAGTGTCAGCGATGACGGACAAGTCATTCTAAGCATTCGAGGTCGGGAAAGTGTTTTGTTGCACTTGTTCTTAGAGTTTCTTTTAGTCACTGCATTAGGCCTAACGTCAGCACTCGACGTGCATATAACTTTTTTTTAGCTTTATATGGTGGTAAAGTATTTGCCTTTAATATAGTATTATTATCACGATGATAGTAATTGATGATTGCTTGTATTTCTGTTTTAAATAAGTTGAAGATTTTGTTGTAGCAATCGGTTGCTCTGACATTATCCCACCTGAGGATGCTTTTCTGAAGAGAAGTGGTGATGTTGCTATCGTTGGTTGCTATATGAGCCGCAAAAAATGGCATCTGAGCTGCAAAGATGGAAATTGGATCGGCGTAATTGGCAATTGTTCTCAAGGTGACAATCAGTGATTAATCTAGGCCAGCGTCGGGGGAAGTCCTCCGGGATGGCCATTTCTCCCCAGGAATTTTCTTTTATATAGGGGTATGTAAAATAATAGGATTTTCCCTTCCCAGCTTTCGTGATTCCCCCCCAAGCGGGGGACTAGATTACACACTGAGTGACACTTCTTTAGGGCCTATCTGGAACTATTATTACGGATTTTAGGCCTACTAGTAGCCGCACCAACTTCCGTTGAGGTTCAGTCCCTGTCTCCCATACGTAATTATTGACGTCGTCTTAAAATGTTTTTTTTCGTTTCTCCTACTGGCAGCTATGGTAAACGAAGCTGGACCTAATATATGTCTAATAAATTAAAGAAAGGCGATCATCTTATGCGCACCGTCTGCACGATATGAATTCCATTATATGCCGACTGAATCAGGATATTAGGCTAACACTTTCATTTTGACCGAAGTTTAGCCTAATAACTCGTTCTGTCAACAAACATGGCAAGCAAAACTGCTCTTAATGTGTAGGCCCTATGGCATCGTAAAATGCATGTCACATAACTTAACAGACGACTTTCTCAGACCTATTCTGCTTGCGAGACTTTGGCGAGATTTCATTCATATCAATTAGGCCTACAATGGTCGCAAGATTGCCGTTATAGGCCTACGCTTTCGAAACGGCAATTGTCTCTTGTTAGATCATATTGGCTATGTATGATATCGCTGATTGGAATAGAAGTGATAACAATCACTCCCAGACGTAATTCGATCTGTAAATTTGTAAATTTCAAAATTGCTGCATGTTTGTGCATCAGAATGTTCCCATTATGTTTACGTTTTACTTTGTACTCAGACAATTGCATTTCGTCGTCTGGGACTACGGTCTATGAAAATGGAAACATGTTGTATTTTACGATAAATAGGCCTAGGCCTACAGATGCTTAACTTTGTAACGTTGATTTTAATGACAGATAGTTCAGGTTTTGAATCGGAGCCTGTATCGGATATTAGAGTAGCAAGCTTCAACAATGAACAAGGTAGGCCTATGTCTGCTATGAAACGATTTGACTGGAAATTACCAATTAAATAATTATGCTTAAAATCTTAAACAACCTAAGCATGGTCGTGTACATGTTTTAAGGCTTATTTTAAGATTTTATTTATCATAATGTTTAGGTTTAGCAATGCATTCTTTGATGCACACTATTTGAAGAATTTTTGACAGATAGTCTTCGTCGGTTTAAGACAAACCTTGATGAGGTAGACTAATTTACTGGTTCACAAGATATTACAGGCTATTGCGTCTAATTGTGTATACTTCTAATCGTCTATGGCGATATAAATAACCGTATTTATGAACCAAAGCTAAAGTGGTTACGTATAAACTAAAAGCAAATAAATAAAGAAATCACTTAATTCAGTTTCATTGTCAATGTATTCATCTTGTAACAGAGTTGATGAATCAATTAGCCTATATGTGATTTCTTACGATCTTATTATTTTCAGTGTTGATTATCCTGGCTGTTGGTGGATTTACTTTGGCGGTTTGTTTGGCTATCATTTGTTTTGGAGCCGTGTGTCTGAGACGGTACGCATAGACCTATAATGATATTATTTGCATCATCATTAAATAATGCAAGTCTTTGAATGTTTCTTGTAACGCAACAAGACAATAAACGTAGCGTAGATTTCAGGCGTTGTCGAGCGTCTTCTGCATTTAGGCAACAGGAGCAAATCAATTGAAAGAAATATGCCGACATAGTTGCTTTATGGTTTATACAAGATCGTGGCTATACTATAGGCTACTCGACTGGGCTTGCCGGATAGAGGGATGACGAAACTGAGCGAGTGGCAAAATGTCAATTAAGAGAAAGCTATTATACAAACTAGACGTTCGATAAATTCTGTCGCTAGATAATATTAGATAGAGGCCTAAACTATAATATGCGACTAACATGCTGAACTTTGCTTTTGTAATTCTTTCGTAAACTATTCTGCTACACGAACAACCATTGTTACACTTCCAAATTAAATGGCTTGCAATTCAGACTTTTTTCTCCTAATTTTGTAGCAACATTTATATAATTTCTTTACTATTGTTACATTTAAACGGGCAATCTACGTTATAGCGAGGCTTGAAGTAGGCCTAGATGCAGAGGCGTAGATCTGTGTTCAACATTGGGGGCGACAGACTTTTGTGCGTCCAATAGGGGGATAAGTTCGGGGAGTGCAACAGTCCTGAGCACCCCTAGTTGCGCCTCAGTGCACACTGGTCATTGCCGAGAGCATGTCTACGTGCGTATTGGATGTCTGGTGTATGCACCACAGCATAGATCTAGGGCACAGCCTGAGGCAAAGACCAGAGGCGGTTGCTGTATTAAAAGCGGAAAACATCTTAGAAAAGATGAAAGTCTATTCGCGCGTGAGCGTGAAAGAATTCAGTTTCTGTGCACGACAAATAGCCTAAACACTATCCAATTTACGTTTTTTTATGAAGCTTGGAAGCTTGGATATTGGGAGACAGACAGCATTGCTGTCCCCTACATTCAAAACTTTGTGGGACAGTCCCCTCTGTTCCCCCCCCCCCCGTGATTTACGCCACTGCTTAGATGGAAACGACTGAAAACTTTTAACATTTTAGAACACGCTCCAAGAAGATGAGGCAGGACTATAAAACGATTGACTATCGGAATCATTCGAATGGAACGCAGTCAGGAGATGGAGGAGGAGTTCACGATCCTCGTGGAATAGACGTCATGCATGGCTTGGTTAATCAACAACCACCAACATATTCAGTCTTTGTTGGCGACGGTGAAGTCAACGATGACGTCCAAAGCTCAGTCGGATTCAACTCAAACAATGCGTGAATTCGTCTGCATGAATCAAACCAAAGAATGACGTTTTCTATATGCAACAAGTGCTCATTATTATGTCCTCTACATTCAATCCTTTCCATAAAATGTGCGTAAAATGGTTGTTACTCTAGATGCCTACCTTACTTTTTCCAAGCAATGGGGTCCATAGCTCACTGGTTGGCAAGCTGAGTTGTCAGAGTCGAAGGCCACGGGTTCAAACCTCACTTCAGGGCAGTAAAGTTATTTAAGTATCTGTTAGCTGCCAAAGGCGCTTTCTGTTGTGCTGTTTGTCCCGGGTCGGTTGAAAAAAATAAAGCTCCCCCACTCCTGGACTGGCCGTTCCAGGAGTACGTTCCAGCACTTAGGCCATTAATGTTAGGCACGAACCTGCTATTCAGCCGACCTGCTTGTCGAGCTAAGCAGGCCGTATTTGGTATAAACTGTACTTGTAATTGGTTGCGGTCTGTCGACCATGTTCTCATTAAACGAATATATATGTTTACGCATGTCTCTGAATTATAACGTGTTCCTCTTACTTTCATTTAAGGCGTCTCAGAGTTATCTTCACCACATTGGTACACATGCTTCCTTAATCCATTATGCTCCGCGATTGACTACTGCCACTCGACTCTCAAAGGTTTCTTTAAGGATCGACTTGCTCCGCTTCAGTCTACCCTTAATTCTCCCTCTAGACTTATTGAACTTCTGTCGCAATACGTTGCCAATACCCTAACACCTCTGGATGTTGAACGAACTGGGATTCGTCTTTTTCAGTTGAGACTTGGAAGTGCAATTAAAAACTTGTTATTGTGTTTTAATATATTGAAATTCTGAATAGTTTTACTTTTGCTTTCGGACGCACAGTGTCACGGTGACTGGCTGAACAAGTTCCTTAGCTAACAATAGGCAGCTATTAATTTATTAACCTATATATTATGCAAACGTTTGTTAACAGAGATCATTAGTGTATTAATGCTATTTTCTTAACTCACCGCCGAGTTCTTATCCCTACAATTCAAGAGAACACAAGTTTGTAGGATGCACACGTGTTTCTATGTACGCATTTTCAACTTAATGGACTTGCTACACAGCATCTACGGTTTAGTATAAATATAAGCTACTCAGTCAGCATGCCCCTAAAATTGACCCGTAATCCCATATGTTAGGCTACCACATAAAGCATACAATATTCAGAGTGGTAGTTATTCAAATTGCTGTCGACGTGTAGGCCTACTATAGTTGCAAAACAGAGTTTTTGAGACGACCCCTGACCTCATAATGAAATTACTCACGAACGCGGCGCAAATGATTGCGCGTTGGTTCAGTCAAGCAGGATTTCAGAAGCTTTCTTCACCATAGAAGTGAGCAGAATTATTAGCGTTTGGTAAGCTTTCTATTCAGCATTGGCATAAGACACGATGGGATTTCAACTAATCGGTCTTCTATTTCTAACAACGTCGATGCATTTGTTTGCATTTACAACTTCCGAAATCAAGGAAGAAATTACAGGTAGGCTTTAATAGTAGTAGGCCCAATAGTAGGCCTACGCCTTTATACGCTAGGATAACAAAAATTTATCCCTAATCGTACCGAAACCATACCGCTATAGGATTAATAGAAGACCTACAGTATGCCTAAGTTAGTCGTGGGATTTCACACAAATGCGACGTGAACGAATGATTGTTTTAGGCCTATAGATAACAGATAGGAAGGACATAAGCCTATGCTTCAAAGTTACGTGGAACTTTACACAAAACGTGAGCGAGCGAGGTAAAGCCACATGCACGTAGACTATATTTCTGAGCATTGCCTCTTCATCATGAAAATGAATTCACGCAGTAGCTTCTTATGTGAGCATCTAGTGAGGGCTAATATTTCAACCCTAGTTTTCTTTTTGCAGATGACTATTGTCAAACTGAAGCTTTTCAACCACGATGTCTCAAGAATGAAGTCATTCTGATGAAAAGCGCCACCTATGGACGCATGCGCATCGGTCGATGTATTACAGCCGAGGAAGTAGACGCACTTGGATCTCGTTACATTGGATGTTCAGACGATGTCTTGACATTACTCGATCGGAAATGTTCTGGACAGACAGAATGCAGCATTCCGATCATTCACATATCTGCTGATAATATCAAACCCTGCATTCCGGGTCTAAATGTGTATCTTGAAGCAGCCTACAGCTGCATTAACCGTAAGTAACCTCAAAACAAATGGCAGTGTAATTATACGTTTCCGTGTGTTTAGGATCACGTGATCGTAGACACATTCATACCTATCAGCAAACTGTGCTAAAATAAGCAAACACTGAAGAATTCTTAAGAAAACAGCCTTCATTGGGTAAAAGCCAAATTTAAATTAGTTGGCTTATTATTTAACAGAATTCCTGCATTTACCAAACTAGCCTATTAATTCCTGTAAAAAGCACAATAATTTATTGAAAAGTTTATCTGTTGACTGTAGTGGCAGATGAGAAGCGTTCATGCGTTGTTGATGTCTCTACGACTCCAATTCATATAATCGGTTCGAAGACGTGTGGAACGAAATCTCAGCCATGGATTGTTGAAGCACCGGTTGGTCAGAAAATCAGCGTCAGTCTCATCGCATTCCCTGCTTCAAATTCATCCAAGTTATACGGAAACATTCAGCAGCCGTGTCACAATTATGGTACGATTGTGGATAAGGCAGGAAAACGAAATGTCACAATCTGTCCAGATGGGAATCAGCGAGAGAAGAATTTGTATTTGTCAGCAGGAAATTCAATGGACATCTTCCTAAATTCGTCGCATGATGGAAATGTTATTCTGAAGCTACAAGGTCAGAGAAACTGGGGATTACAGTATAGCTGTCTCGCTGTTTATCTTAATCAGGCCTACAAAATAATGTAGCTATAAGGCATCGTACCAGATCAGCATCTCGCCATCTGCCGCAGTTGTTGAATTACAGGCTAATAGAATCCTATTCGATTACTTTTAAAAGAGACGAATGTGAGTGGTAAGAGCAGAAATTTAGTTTAAAAGCATTTCATGGAGGGCAAATGTCCATATTATTATCCCATATACTGTAAGACTGTAAGAGGCGGTATAGAAATACACACATACATACATACATACATATAGACCTACATTGAACCCAGAAAGCATTAGTAACACCCACAATTGAATTAGGCCTATAGGCTAATTAATAGAATCCTATTCGATTACTTATAAAATATACGAATCTGAGTGGCATGTCGTAGAATTAACTGAAAAGCTAATGAGACTCCGTCAGTTATCAGATGACTCGATGAATATACCTATCTTTTTTAATATTTTTTGCTGGTAACACGAATGGATAATGTATTGTATTGTATTTGTGTAATTCTATACCGCTTCTTACAGACCACTACTACACAGAGGCGGTCCCGATTACAGCCCGCGCGGTATTTCGGAGATTTTACACGCCGACGTGCTTGAGAAATTGTTAGTCACGGACTTGCTAAATGTCCCTACGGCAGGTGGAATAAGAACCTGCAAGGCGGCGACCTTCACCACTACACTGCCATGGCTCGGCCCTATAGGTAATAGGCCTAACGGGTTTTGACAAAAATGAACAAACTCCTCAAGATGGGATTCTGGATCACTGCCTGTGATCCAGAATTACAATCCCATCTTGATCCACAGCTCAAATCAACCCAGCCCAGGTAATAGCTGCCAACTTGTTATCGTTTTGGGGAATTTACGCAAGTGTTAACAAACCTTAAGATATTAAATTAAGTGCGTAGGCCCCTACAGTGATTCGAATTCATGGCATAATCTCCTATTTAATTTTTTTGCTATTTTTCATGCTAGTAGAAAATATTCGTTTCAGCAATTGGTTGTTCTGACATCACTCCACCTGAAGATGCTTACCTGAAAAGAAATGGTGATGCCGTTGTGGTCGGTTGTTATACGAGTCGCAAAACTTGGCATCTCAGCTGTGAAGATGGAAAGTGGATTGGAGTTATTGGCAACTGTTCACAAGGTCTTATTTCAAAAATATAGCCAATCGGGTTTTGAGGGTTGTCAAACATCAATGCATTCGAGTGTATGACACGTTTCTCCAAATTTATGAAGGTGGTTAACTAGCAGGCCTACTTTGTTTGAGTTGTTTATAGACCTATTTGCTTCAAAATGACATTGCTCAAACAGTTACATGCAGATCTCGAGGATCAGAGCCTACTAAGAACAATGGCTACGTTTGTAGAAAGTGCAGGAATTTGGCATGACATGCCGAAACTCAATAATAATTTGTTAAACAATATATATAACATCTATTGTCAAAGAGTTTCTTTTAAGTAAAATTTAGTAAGTACTGTATAGGCCTATTGTTTATTTTACCAGCTGCCAAACAGCATTCTGGTTAACAGTACTCCAGTTTAAATAATTGTATATTTAAATTAAGCATTAATTTTTGTGTGTTATTGCTTAAAAGCAGTAGGCCTACTGACGTTAATTAGCTGTATGAACTTTCTGTTGACGACAGGTACCTCAGTGTTGGAATCTGATTCCGAATCTGAACCCAAAATGACAACCATGAACAGCAACCAAGGTATGAATTTGAAATTCTGAGGCTTTGCTGCACGTAGTTTTGAACTTCAACAATCAATATTGAGTTATTGACGTTAACTTCTGAAGTAGACGACAGTGTGAGTGGTACAAGCAGGAGGCAAACGAATTGAGTGCAGCATCCGAGGTCCAAACCCAGTTTATAAGACAGCAAATAAGTATGATATCATCGCCATTGATCGGGGATATCCGTTGACTTGTATAGGATCAAACATAAATTAATGATCTTCATTTTACTGCCATTTTTCAAAAATCTGTTTTTTTCTTCTAGAAATGTTCCAAGGCTTGTTACTGCTGGCGATGATAGATTATAGTAGTTTTTCTTGATTTTCTTTACTTCGACAGTTCGAATAATTGTTCGAAACAATGGTTGGAATTCAGTAAACTATATAGCCTACTAGTGTTCTGTATATAAATTTTCATCCTAGTCTTGACCTTCTTCAATCCAGCAGGTCGTTATGAAATTAACAATCCCAATCAAGAAAAATGATACCAGCATTTAGATTAGGAATGAACATCAGTAAATTGTCATGTTTAAGGTTCTATAATTATATTGGTCTTTTTTTTATTGTGAACCTTGACTGAAAGCTGCTTACCTGCCTGCTATCAACATACATAATTCGCTTCGTCGTCGGTGTAACGGTATCTCGGAGCTCGATACATTTTTCGAGAACGCCCAAATTACACATCATTGGGCGAGCGCCAATACAGCTCTCGGAGTT
>JAQFXW010005765.1:0-10196 GCA_034693945.1 Dendrobaena attemsi
TTGACAGTACAGCACGCTAACGACTAAACTGCAAACACAGTCCAGCACGCTAACCACTACACTAACCAAGCACCCCGTATATAGACGGCAAAGAAGTTTATGAAACAAAGAAAGAACATGAGACAAACTTAACGAGTTGCATTGCATCAATTTGCTGTGAAACTTAAAAAATAAAATTAGAAGATCAAGAACTATCTCATAAATAAATTTACATTATAAGCAATCAAGCTGGTTAACGATTAGTAGTTAGCGTTCAAGTCCAGATAAAAAGAAGAAGAAGAAGGGAAAGAGAGAAGAGATGGAATCTCTAAAGCTATAGTCCTCAGTAAGCCAATAGTAAATATTGCCACGAGTTCCTATGATCGTGAAACGAACATTAATTAGTATGATTACAGAATGGTTTGGTTGCAGATTGCTTTGGATGAGGCGCCATGGTATTTCGGGACAATCGACCAGCACCGGTGCGAAGAAAAGCTCAAGGACATTAACACGGTTTGACTCTTTCAATGTAACATAATGATCACGCAATTTACAAGACGCGCAATGCACAACTAAACATCGAATCTATGAATGAATGATGTTAATATGTAATTTGTCTTCTATTTGGGCAAAATGTGAACGGAATATTTTTCATCTATGGAGAGATTGGATTTATTTCAAATGGAAGAATCGACGAATAATTGATGGGCGGACCAAGAAGGAAGAAGGACGGATCGATGGCTGAATCGATGGAATAGACATAGAAAGAATGAGGAGGACAGAGACAGAGGCAAAGAGAAAGCAAGGTATACCCGTGTGCAGCAGATTAAAGAGCTCTGTCATGCCTACGAGCTTTCTAAACTCCAATATTGCAGATTTTTTTAACAGGCCTATCTCTTTATCGTTCACGAATCTCGTCTTGAAGCGTTTGAGTCTATATGAACTTTACATGCATGCTGTACACAGTTTCTGACACATGCTTGTGTGACTTGCAGACGTCGTTATCACAGCTATAGCATATAGGCGTAAATCAAGCATTCAAGCTAATGGTGTCAGTGGCGTAGCGAAGGGGGGCAGGGGTACAGATTCCCCGGGCACAGGGCTAGAGGGGGCAAATTAAAAAAAATATAAGCGATCTCTGCATAAAAGTGCGCAAATTTGAGAAAATATCAGCGATTTTTTGCGAAAAATTCAACAAATTTATGAAAATAGAAGCAAATTTTGAAAAAAAGGCGCAAATTTCAACAATTTTTTTAAAAGGGCGCATATTTCCAAAATTAGAAGCGAATATATAAGGTCGGCAGGTAATTTGGACGAAAAGGGCGCACATTTTGGGTTTGTCTCTTGACGCAGAAAACCCTAGCTACGCCACTAAATTGTGTAGAAAAGTCCAAAGCTCTAGGTCGCTACCTGCTTTTGTCTTTTGTTCTGTTTGGTGGTGCAATTTTGTTTCTTTTGCGGTTCTTGTGTTTGGTGGACCTGTGAAGAAAAAACTAACGACGCGCGACAGTGCTGGTTTAGTACTTTATTGGCCATACATTGCCGAGTTTCTTCTTGCAAATGGTCTTGCGCCAACAAGGCTGGGGGCTTTGGAACTCGATGAGGTGGCTTTTGTTAGGCTACCGACTGTGCATCAATTTCCTCATTATCTATATCACTGTTGAAAACTATTGATAAGCATATTATTAAGCCATCGAAACATCTAATGTATTGTTCGTAGCATAACCGCCATTCGCGATCTCTTCTTGGGACAGACATCTAAGCATCCGGTTATACAACCAAATACAGACACTTAGAATTTATACTTGTAAATATTATTGTAGACCATACATTATCCCTCCATCAGGACCATCACAGAGCAGAATTATGATTTTTGAAGGTGCCCAAAGTTCTCAGGTGAATTGTGGATATGCCTATTCAGGTCTCGACTATCTATCTAACTCTGTCTCTCTGCCTGTTTCTCTGTCTATATAAATTTCTTCATTTGAAACATCACAAGTACGAATGCTGTTTGGTGATGTAGGAGGGAGCGTTTCTCATTCGCCTGAGTCGGAAGGGAGAGACGCGGATGCAGCCGTACACTCTGTGCGTCTTTCATGAGAACGACATCTACAATCTGATGATCAGACAGAAGACGAACAAGAAGTTCGCAGTCGGTTCTGAGAAGAACGGAGAACCGGTCAGAATCCCTTCATTCAATCACTCGATCAGTTGACATAATTACAAACGATACACATTAACTTAACCCAACGAGCGCCTCTGAGTAGAGATCTTGAATGGGCGAAATATAAATTTTGATTGATTAATTGATTGTTTGGTTGACCTACAGGTCTTATAAACGCCACTTCCATTGACCTATTGAGTTGACCTACTTACAGACACTACACATTAGCTTTAACCCACTGAGCTGATCTACATGCACTTATAAATGTCACTTCCATTGACCTTTTGAATTGACGTAGGCCTACTTTCACATTTAAATATAACATGTGTGTGTCCTGCCTGCGTTTGTATGCATACCTGCGACGAGTATGGTTACTTTAAGATGGGACGTGCTACTTTAAACATTGACTTATTCAGTTGACCTATTTACTTACACACACTACTCCCATTGACCTATTAATTCGACCTATAATTACACATGAACTTATGAAAAATAATATGTGTGCATATTTTTGTGTTTGTGTGCGTAGGCTATCTGCTTGTATAGTTCTTTTTATTATGGATTAATGCCGCAAAAATGCGCTATTTAAGTCGCTACTGAAGTCTATACCTCTAGTTTCTCATTGTATATCAACAATTCAACATTTACTTTATCTGTTGTATTAAAAACACGTAGGCTATCGCATTTATTTTAGTCAGGAGACACTATCTGAGTGACTGTCTCTTCATTGCATATATCTGGTTGCTTGACTATGATGTTGATTGAGTTCGTTCGTGCACAATAATATTATATTTAAAGCAGAGCTTTTCTGAAGGAACTTCTAGAATTGCACTGTGATCAGCAGAAATCCTCCGTTTGCAATTATTCTGACCTTTTTCTTAGTCATTACTCCTATTTGTCTGATATATTGATAAATTAATCTGATGACCATATTGTAGCCATCACTCTTTATTTCTTTATAAATCCTGGTACTAATGACACATCAAACACTTGTCCTATTTTTTTTACTATTTTCTAACTGCACCAAACAGTTTCTACAATTGCACAAATTTATTTACAACTGTACATTTGTGTTGAATTGCACGCTAAATAGCCCTGATTATAAGATTGTAGTGTAATACATGATGCAATATTCTTAATTGTAGGCAGTGATTCTGAGTTTTACTGTGATTATGAATCAGACATTGTTAGTCTGTATAGTTAAAGTGCTCTTATGCAGATCAGTTTGAGATAGTCACTCTTGCAGGGCGCACTTATGGACGAGACTGTAAATGGTCTTAAAAGCGACGTACTAAGTGTCTTGACACATACGCCTGTGTCCATACCGTCCTACATTAGGCTACATACAAACATAGATTACGAAATTCTATGCATTGTAACACAGAATCCTCAAAAAGTAGTGGAGTGGTGTGACAAGCGATGTAAACGATCGAATTCTCAGTTCACCAAAGTACTGGGGTGACCAGCGAGTTGAGTCCTGTGTGACTTCACCGGTAGCCCCCCATTGAATTTGTATGTGTGTTATGACATTTTGATATTTTTCATTTTGTGGCGAATAAACTACTTCCTTACTTACTTACTGTAGGCTTACCGATGGGAGGTAATGCTCCAAGCCATTGACTGCATGGAGTATATTCACCAACCCTATCAGCCCCGAATCGTATAATGTTAGGTCCTTTTGGTCGGCATATTGCAAGTGCGGAAAATGGCACAGGGGAGCATCTGTTTTTGAAGACTCCCACAGATTCACAAGAACATTGCAGAGTGGAGTGCCAAAGGCAAAAATTGCAGTCATAAGCAAAAGATTTGCCTGGACGGTTAAACCTCGCCGCTTCGTCTTCGGGATTTCAAGGGAAGGTGAATTAGAATTGAGCTAGGTTGGGGGACCCTGGGGGTTCTCATAGACCAAGAGCTGCTGCTTACCCATCAGGTCAGTCGTAGCTGCTTTAACCAACTGCGTCCGCTGACGGTGATCTCACGCACGCTGTCATTCTCTGCTGTTACAACCCTGGTTCATGCGTTCGTTACGAGCCGCCTTGATTATTGCTCCACAATATATACGGGCCTCCCTTGAGTCCGCAGGGACCGCCTCGAGCGTATCCATCGTGCAGCGGCCCCCACTCCTTGCTTTGGGCTACTAAAGTCTACTTACTTTCGCTTAGTCTGGGTCGGGGGCGCCTCTGAGTAGAGATCGTGAAGGGGCGCTATATAACTTTTAGCCGATTGATTGATTGTTGCGTTGGATGCAGGTCGCTACATGCTAAACTAAAATAATGATTGACCTTGGGTCTGCGTCACCGATGATCGCCATACGACTGTCACGGTCACAACGAAGAATTAAGAGAACTTAAGTACTTAACGTATCAATTGACAAACAGGTTGAAATAGATATAGGATGAGGGAACCCAATGCGTAGTCCATATTTACTATTGACCATCATTTGCTCCGAATTGGGCTAAAAATAACCAACTACGATGTATAGGACTGCATACGGTCACGTCTCGTGCCACTTATTTTCCCTCCGTCCAGGGTTTATGATGTTGGTAGTGTCGGGTCTAATTCGTTCCTCTGGCTCTTTAGTGCTAATGACGTCTGCTCTAAACAAGGCATGAAAGATAATGTCGTTGACGGTATAATGACGCAGCGTGCCAGAGACGGCTGCCTCGTAGTCAGCTTAGGTTTAAGAGAACGGCGGTTCGAGTCACAATAGTTAGTCACTTTCGCTCATATTTCGTCTCTTATGAGGTCTTATTTATATCGTGACGTCCATTCAAAGGAACTCCTCTGACGATATTTGATTTCATACTCTATAAAAATCGATGACTTGGTAACGGTCGATCATTATAAATGACATGTCCATACACATCCCCAGATTAATCCACAGTTTGCATGAATACTTGATAGGCCTACAATATTTGAGAGTTTGAAATTCCGGACCGTGCTGGAGCGTTGAGGAGAGGTGGCATATGGGTTGCGATTCACTGGCCATGAGGAGGGAGGCGAGGTGGGGGGGTGAGCCCTGGTAATTAACGCCGCGACAGACATTTACAATGCAAAGTTGTCATCTTGAGCTGTTGTTGAGACAGGACTTTGACTACAATATCAAAAGACAAAAAGAGACGCAATTGATGTGCAATGGATTAATTTATGTCCTTTCAACTGATAGAACTTGGACTGTAAATAACATAATGTTGGTGCATTTTGTCACATTAATGTAGTCTACCTATTGTAAGGTCATATGCTGGGGCACCACGATAAACGAAAGGAATAAATGGATACATTCATCTACATAACTTGTATTCGTGCTTTTATGCCAGAGTATGGTTAGGCATTGCAATTGATCTAAGTCCTAATAAGGAATGGGTTCTGTACTTACGTACTTACTTGTGTTTCAGGAGTTCGCAACTCTTGCGGATTTGGTGAAGTTCCATGCAGACATTCCGATCGAGGTGATATCGAAGAACAGCTCTAGAAGGTCGACTGGAGGAAGAGTTTGGCTAAAGATGACTCCGCTTAAATAACCAGGCACAACGATTGACTATTATAGTTTAAGCTAAAACAAGCATTTTGTTGGTCAACTGCTATTACAACGAGTCGCTTGTTTCAACTGGTTAAGTATAGGGATACGTCTTTATTTTGTTTCACTTGTACAGTTTGAGAACAAGTCACTTGTCTGAACTAGTGTCCCTTGTTGCGACTCCAGCTGGAATAAGTCACTTGCATTAGCTATCGGGATATATCACTTGTACTTTCGCCACTCGTAAACATTCGTGATACGAAATGCTGCGTTCTGTAAGGTTCACAAAATCAATGCCATAATGAAGTCTTGCTCAATGTCTGTTCTTTGCACTTTGAGCAAAACATGTAATAAACTGCTCACGAAGCAATCCAGCAGCATTCCAAACGGGCATTTTGACTGCTATTACAATACATTGACTTTGACGGATTTAGCGTAGCTTCTGCGCAGACGACTGGCGTAAGCCAACTATCAAATTTTATCAATGTATATATTTCTGTGAGCTGTATAGTTGTATAGTATAAGACTAGTATTATGAATAGCCTTGTATAAGCTATAAACACAGAATTGTGTAACTTTCGAGTTTCGGTTCAAGGTAGATGACAAGACGCACGACTTACCTGCTCTCGCAAAGAATCGTTCACGTGAAATAAAATATAGAATAACTTTGGCCTACAGGCATACACTGCCACCTTCTGTTCTCTTGCCTGTTCTAAACTAAAGCTATGCCAAACAGGATTGATTGACATGCGGCATGCAATAGAGACTAAAATTAAATGACAATTTGACTTCAGTCATGCTCACGAGATTCGAATTTTTGCATAAACAATATTAAATGTTGGCTTCATTTCACCGTAATTAGAGAGTTTGTTTTAAAGAAAGACTAAACATAAATCTTAATCTGCCATTCCGGTATACTATACAAAAGGCTATCCAGTTATCTTGCTGCTAAGACAACGATAGAACCATTTCCCCAATTGCTAACACTGGCTGAGTAGTCTTAAAAAATGATTTAACAAACTTACCTTATCCTGTTTAATAAAAGGTCTAATCAATTTACTTTACCATATTGCCTTATGTTATACATCACCTTGTAGTATACAATGTACATAACCTTATCTTATTTTTGCAGCATGACATTTTATGACTATTCCTAAAAGTAGGCCTAATGGCTATTACTGCATGCTTGATGCATACAGTCAAAAACAAGCCTATAATTATCTACAACGACGTTTCACTTATTTTATTAATATTTCTCAGAACTCGTTTAAGTTTCTTGAAAGGTGCTATTACTGTCCTATATTGTAGTAAATGCTTCGATATATTCAGTGTATTCCTTGTGGTACCGCTGAGGAGGTCCAGTCAGTTTTATATCTTTATTATTTGATTCAATATGTTTTACTATTTTGCTGTCGTCTGAATTCCTAATTAAATAAAAATCACAAGTAAATAGATTCTACATTTCTGCTGAGTCGTTAGTAGATTGTTATTATCTTGTGTTATTTTGATGTTTGTCTCACAGTCATCTGACAGCTGCTGAAATACCGTTATGCTAATCTTTGTGGTTAACATTGTATTGTTTGCTTGGTAGACTGTGTATATAATTTTCTGAGACAAATTTACTAAACAGATTCGTGTGTTGGAGGTGTATTGTCAAAACCAACTCTGCATAAAATACTCAATTTTGACAACTGTCCAACATATATAACCAACTGCAAAAAATCTAGATATTATCAACTGCATCGAAGCCAACAGCATGCATGGAAAGCTCAATGTTACCAACTTAGTTAAATGCAACAGTACAGGATACTCGATAGAACTCAATATAATAAACTACGTTAAAAACCAACTGGATTACAACCAACAGCATAGAATGCTCACTCTATAACCAACTGTGTTAAAGCCAACAGCATAGAATACTTAATAATTATAGACAGCTTGGTAAAAGTCAACACCACACAGTAGCATGCTCAATTTGACGCACTGTGTCAAATACAGCAGGATAGAATGTTCGACGATTATCATCTGTGTTAAGAACAATAGCACACAATAGCAATGCTCAATATTATCAACTCTCTCAACCTGTCAATCAACAGCATTGATTGCACAAAAAAGTAAATAGCACAAAACGCCAAATATAACCAGCTGTGTTAAAGTTAACAGCATAATTATAATGCTCATCATTACCAGCGGTTCTATTAGCAACACCGCAGAATTATACACGCATATATCTATTAACCAGCAGTGCTAAAAATAGGCTGCATCGATTATTACCAACTGTGCTGACGTCAGTCAATGTGACCAATGGAATCGTATGTTAAAAATATGATCAATTAAGCTGTGAGTCCATTGCAACACAGCATCGTAAGAAGTCTCTACTAAATAATGACCAATGAAGCAATGCAACAGTCGATAGCTGCACAGATCAGGCGTAGATCCTTTAGACAGGACTGGAGGGAATCCTATTTGGCTGCACATTCAGACGAAACAGAGGAACGTGAGACCAGTTTCTAGTGACTGCAATTCATGGCATTTTGAACAGTTGGTTTAGCCTGCAGCTGCTGGGTCAGTGACTCTGCAGGACTCAGTAGAATATGCCGTATTTGACCATTTGTCTCTGACACTTGATCAACTGCTTTTTCAGAATGGAATACTCGGCTGCCGTGTAACTTCTCTGACCTCTTACCTGTAGTGTCCGAAAACACACACACACACGCACATATTGACCGTTATGTTGCAAATTAGAAATTTACATGATCCACATTCAAGAGAAACCATGATCACTCAGGATCAAACGACGTCGACCATCATAGATAAACAGAAAGTTCATAAGTTATTGGTACGTGCATAAGATACTGTAGGGTCCGATCCAGTTGGTCCTGATAGGGCCTATTACTATTGCCCCAATAGGTCCAATACTCGGGTTCCGTGGTCAAAATAAATGCTCGCTATTATTGGCAAACATCCCTATTGGTTGCCTGTAGGCAACTATACATTCTGGTTTATCCGGAAACTACTCCCACACACTACCCCCACCGAACCTGGGCCTTAAAAAATATTGAACTTGTTCCTGCAGTTTGATAATTTCCGAAATTAAATCAGTTGCTACGTCACTCTGTTTCTCTCATAGGCTATAATAATAACAATATTGTTAAACCCAAGACAATTTCTTAGAATAAACGTTTCCAGGTGGGTGATGATTTAAATTGCAGATTGAACTAATCAATATTCTGACAATATGGCCATCTAATTACATGCATAAAGTTCTTAGCTTGTTTCCCTTATTATTGTCGAACCTGTGATTCTAGTAGGCCCAATTATAGACTAATATGGCTACATAACAAAAAACCCGACTGTGTAGGTAGGCTGCACAATGACGTAGGCATACGCATATACCCGCTAAATTGACGAATCTCTGTAGCGTATTGTAATTCCAATTCTCATCTCACAAATGTTTTACGACATACATCAACTGATGTAAGCTATAATAAAAAATTATGAAGACGCTACAAAAAGGATGCAATCATAATACGTTATCATCAGGCACTTCTTTAAAGATGTATTCCCTGGGTCAGACCAATGATCATCTTATTTGTTAGTGTTAGAGCAATCTATCGCTGCCATACACCGTCACTTGTCCGATGCTAGGTTTCTCACAAGTAAGCTATATTTCAGTTGACGTAATATTAAGAAATTGATGGACTGAATGTAATCAAGTTAATCAGTCACCTTCAGTAATATACTAGGCAGCAGATGCTCTTGCATTCTTAGTCAGAGTACACTGTGTACGCAATACACCTACCTTCATCCTACGCACTGCACAATGTGAACAACTGGACAGCGAATGAAAATCAGAAAACGGTGCAGACTCTACAAAGAAGTGATTCGTTTGAAAGAAAATCATTAGAAACAAAATCACTTGCACAACAAGAAAATAAATTCAACTCAAGGAAATCAATTTGAAATAAGTTATAAGTAGTAACCCGAACAAAGAGAAATTAATTGTGCACATGCAGTTGCAGAGGCCATTTATGTCCGTGATTAAAAGGCGAAGCATCGTTCTCACAGACGTATCAAATGCAAGTTGGTGAAAGAAAATTCTTTTTTCAGATGTTATAAGCTGAGTTAATTAGAGATGCAAGTTAGTCATCATCATAATCTCTCACATTCTTAAGATAGGCCTATTGATAATGAAGCACACAAAGAAAATCGCAGCGTAAGCCTGTACATATAAAGCGCATGCGCACAAGCACCCAACACACAAACATGCACAGCCACATCTGCACATAAAAGCACACACACACACACTCACAAACAAATACGGGCATACACTGGCACAGGCCAATGCACATACAAACAACACACAAAAAGCCCACAAAGCACAACAAAAATGCACACACAATTTAATAGGTCTAGGGCCTACTCTCAGACAAAACAAAATATTATCCCATCCACCGCGTAAGGACCTTTAGCAAGTCTTTCACTCACAATTGCTGAAGCGCTTCGGCGTGTGAAACTCCGACACACCATCGGGCT
>JAQFXW010005766.1:0-10195 GCA_034693945.1 Dendrobaena attemsi
AGAAGCGTTCCTTGTCCGGCCACCGTCAAATAAGACATCTTCAGACAATGAAAGAGAGAAACATTTATCCAATTGCTTGTCCACAGATTCCTCAAGGACAAATTAATTGAGGATATAATAATGATTCACCCTCGCCATTGACTGTGAACATCAACCTCTTGTATTGTATCGAACGTCTTCTTAGCTTTGCCTTCACTCAAACTTATTTTGGTGCTTTTGGAGCTGAGTATGTAAACACCAAACAAGACAACTTTGCTCTAACTCCATCTTCAAGGCATAGTACTACTGATTCAGATTTACATGCCATGCAGTTATGTTTATATCTGATGTGAATGTACCAGATACATTACATATATATATAAATACATAGTTACACATGTAAATATATACAACAAATACGTGCATGCAATTCACTGCTCCTTTGTCTGTGCTGAAGTTGGGAGCACATCTTAGTAATGTTTTTATTTTTAAGGCGTACCATATACGACTATTCGATATGAATGAATGAATAAATGAAATTCCTGGGCATTGCATTGCAAGCTTACAATGACGCTTTTGTATCTTTTCTGCCTCTGGTCTCCTTTCCTTTACTGTCATTGCAACAGTCACACTCTAGTAAACGTCTTACCCAATAAACCAAAAGTCCTATTTTGAAGGCTTTTTACTAAAGGGGTTCGACCATTAGAACTGACAGCTTGACACAAAGGTAACTTTTAAGAAAGCAGCTTCTGACTGGCCCAGATGAACCACAACACCTGTGGTACAGATCTTTCATTTGTACCACAGCCAAACACAACAACACCGGAGCATTTGGCTCCGAACTATTGTCTTCTTTGTTACAAGTTCCTTTACGAGTTTACAATAAGTTCTGTCACAACAGTTTAAAATAGTTGAACGTTGTTTGAAAACACTTGAGACTCCTGTAACCTTAAACTGTATATGACACTACATGTCACTTGATGTTTACAATCAGTGCTGTACTATATGTTGGGAGATCAACTGACATTTTGCATCTCCACAACACAGCTTTTGCACAGCTCACAGCGATTTCCACAGGTACATCACATTGCATTTTGAAACAATAACATCCAGTTTTTAGTCATAAGGCACATATTTCAAAATACGACTGACTGACTATTTTGTTCTCTGACTTAACTATTTACCGATATATGCACCAATTCCACATTTGCCCCGACAATATAAGCTTATACTTTGCTCATACTCTAGGCAATTCATACCTGAATTGTAAGCAGACACAGCATACAGATTGTGAGCAACAGTCAGACATGTAACTTAAAACTCAGCAGTGTCTGCCACAGACGATACAAGTCATTATTAATAGTACAAAAATAATTTCTTGGCTGGAAAACAGGATAAGCGATCCTTGTAAAATTCTACATCCTATACTTTCATGAGATCATGTTACTGCCGTTGATTCGTCACGTCTGAAACAGGAGCAAAGATTCTATCAATTCATATCACTACAGTCTACAATTGGTTACTCTACAAATAAATCCTGTGCATTCCTACCGCCCCTCCCCACGTTTGCTATCTGAGTACACTCCACACGTGACATCGTAATCGGGAAGAAAGTGGAACAGATCCTGAGACAGATGTTCTCAGTTCTTATCTGACCATGTCTGATCTAAGGGAAAGCTTAATCTCACTCAATAAACAATTATCATTCACAGACATCTCAAGGGATGAACTTGACTCAGTAAAGCTGCAAAAATCGAATTGAAATACATTTTCTGAATGTGTTTCCAACTTTCTGCAACTTAGAAACCAAATGAACATCAATTCTTGATCAGCCGCCAAGACATAATTGATGGTGTCTGGGTGATAGGCGCTGATCTTTGATGAGAGAGATACATTGCAGTACATAAAGGCAAGCAGCAGTCTTCTTGTTCTGCGATAACAAGCAGTGACCTGCTGCTATTTGTGAGCGATTAGTGGCACCCTTACTCCTTGGCGTAATTGCGTTTTCTAGATCCTGTTTGTCAAAGACAGCAGCGACCGTTAAGATAACCCAGAGCAGAGCCACCCATTCACTTCATCTATTCGATGACCAGCCAAGTAAACAGACCAGATTCAGCTCAAGGTTATAAACGGTATTATACTGACTTTGCAGTTAATGCATCAGTTTCACAAAAGCCTTTTCTAATTGCCTGCCAGCTCTCTGCAATTCCCATTAATTCAACGGGATTTTTAGTCACAATTCCTGTGTAAACATCTAGAACAAATGGGTTTGTCACTTATAATATATTATATATATACATAATAAAAATGCTACCAGTTGCAACATGGCCCTATTGGCCTATAAAAAGGTTCTCTGACATAAGCCCTGCTGTATGCCCGGCTGTTTACTTATTGAAAATCAAGAAACGTAAGAAATCGACAGTCGTTGCTCAAAGTCAGACACGATGATGTACAATAATATAGAAAACTGTACTGAAATGATGCCATTACTGAACAAAATGAAAGAAAGTAAACAGAGAATGCCTAACTGAAGTGAATTTCCTGAAATTGCTGAAGTAACTGAAGTGAATTTCCTGAAATTCACTTCAGTGCAGATTGTTGCATGAGGTGGACATGTTTGACCATAGACCAACAACAAACAATGTCTGATTCTCCCAACTACAAATAACTGGGATGTTTAAACAAAAGAAAGCCAGCCAACACACGCACAGAGTCCAAAGACGAGGCCAGAGGAAAATCAGGACCAGGTTCCTTCTCATCTGTTCTGCAAATGTTAACAGTGCGGATGAAAGCATCCAACTACAGAACGAGGAAGGGGCAGAGGACAATGCTTTTCCCGATGCTTTTCCTAAGTAAGAGATCGGTGGTCTTAACAGAGAAACGACCAAACGAAGGCCCAACAACAACCATGAGGGGCTGAACAAACACTTGCTAATCAGATAGTTCGGTCACTGTTTATTGAATGTCTCTACAGAATCAGAAGAACCGCCAGATCCGATGCATTCGATGGCTTATTGAACTCTCTGCATTCCTCTCCACCAGATTGATAACAGAAACCACCGACTGAAGCTTGCAATGTCTTCCGGTAACTCTTAGCAGATGTCAGAAAGTGTGGTCCCAAATGTCAAAATTCCAACCTCGGAAAATAACGTCATCCGTAGCAGCAGCCGCGGAAATGATTTTCACTGTTCTCTGCCATTTATTTTGTGAAGTTCATTGTCCCCTTAGTGTTAATCCGAGTAATGTTATGTTCCTTTTATGCTGTCTATCCAACATTATATAGCATAATAAGGGTCTTTAAAAGTGGTTCAGATGCTGTGAAGTCTGCTTCAAAACCATTGCACTTTAACCTGTTATCATAATACCTTCTTGGTGTTTGACGAGGTGGCCCAGTGGGATAGTTGCTGCCTTGTGTCCAAAGGGTCATGGATTGATTCAGACCCAAGCCACATGTAGGAAGCTTGAGCAAGTCCTTCACTCACAATTGCTCATGGCGCTTGGGCGTGTAAACACCGACACACTTTTGGGCTGTAGTTGGGACTGCCTCTGAGTAGTAGTTGACTTGAAGAGGAGGTATTGAAATGTATGAATAAATAAATAAATAAAATAAATACCCATTACAATACACCTATTAGAATGTACATGGTACAATGATCTAAACATAGGAGCACTTCAAAGCTTATAACACATAATTGCGATATGTTCCCTTTTGACATGAATTTCAATGACGAATGTTGGATCCAATTTAGTCAAACCTTAAAATTCAACACTCTCATATAATAATCTCATATAATAGCATAAGCCATTGATTAAATCAACAATTGCTGTGTAGGCTTACATGATAGTACATTGGGGGTTACAATGCATAATAGATTCAACCACTCAGCCAGTATCATCTCACATCTGCTTCATCTGTATTCATCATCCTGATGTACTGATCTAATAGAAAATTAAGCTGACAGACTGCGGCTGGTTACAATCAGTGTAGTGTGTTAGATTCGACACCTTCAAACAAACAGCTGTCTAAGCAAGAAAATAGTTATACTTAGTTGCTATAGTTCATATGACGTATATATGATAGACTCTTGCGCATAGAGTCCATCATTCAGCCACTGTCATCTCACATTGGCTTCATCTTTTATTATCATTCATGAATACAACATCCTCTACACTTCCACCTAACTCCTGTTACAAATATTAAATTGTACAGATCTCGAGACTCTGTATGTAATTTTATTAAACTAATTGCCAAAGATAGGTTAAAGTGCTTATGCACAGAAATACACACAACTTCATAATGTTTTCAAGTCTGTATATGTTCAACTGACCTCAGTCATTCACCTCCAATCAAGGCAAGAAGCATCATGTATTACTTCTATGCCAATACACAACAAGCCAATTGTCAGACTAATTGGTGGCAAAATGCCTCTCTGGCTCAGCTTTCCCCTTCTGTGTCACAGCACACCTGCCAAAGTAACCATCATCCCAGTGACCCACCTGACAATGACCAGCCAGCCAGTCATCCTCCTGCAGTCCAGTCATCCAGGTCCACCCCCTCTGGAAGCCTATCACCAGAAAATCAATATCTTCTGACTCAGCCACAATGTCTAATAATTGAACCGGAACCAATATAGCGATTCATCTGGAACCAATATGATTCACCGGAGCCTATGGTTAATATGTCCATTTCGTAATTAATTTCAGTTGTGCCACACACAGCTAATTAAGAGATAATCCTTTAATATCCCAAGACCAAAGTTTTGCCCATCAATCCGCACCAATCATTGTCAACATTCCGGCAGAAACTCAATGCACTTACTTAGAATTTTGAACCAGTATTCAATCTTTATAATACTGCCAATTTCAACAGACCACCATTTGATACCATAATGATACAATACAAAACAACTGTAACAGCCATATGTGATGCAATACCATACAACTGTAATTTGATAACGAACACCTTACTAAGGTCAGCAGCGCACACAATTATGAAGGGTGCCATTAAATCAAATTGTCATCAATAAAATTAAAATTTCATATTTTACATTCTCTTTAAGACAAAATTAATTGTGGCTTAAATAGAATAAAGAATGGTGCCATAAAAACATTATAAATAAATAAGTAAAACAAATAGTTTTAATAAGCACAAAGTCCTTAGATGGTAATATCACCAAAGTCTCACTTCTTGTTCTCTCTCTTACACTCAAGATAATGTGTTTTCAGAGTATTTCATCTGATTTGTCTTCTTGCTCCTACCTTCTATGCCATTTCCATTCTAAACACTTCCACATTAGTCACCTGACTATATCTGATGAGCCCAGTGAGCTACATCAGTCTGTCTTGTCTATCTGTCTGTCTGTCTGTCTGGTCCCTTTGCATCCGGATCTGGAACCGATTCTCCTTCCTGTCTATTGAGCTTGTTTTGAATAAAATGCCCCTGAATAGGTTGGCTCCAGCGATTTCACTTTCATGGATGCAACAGAAAACAGGCATAATATTAAGGCTAAAGTACAGGTAGAGGAATGGCCTAAAGCAAGTACTAAAGCATTTACTAGGGCATTAACCTGTTTCAAGACAGATCTCATTGTTAAATGGTCATAAACTCATGTTTAAAAAGCCTTTCTCTAGCCCAGTTAGCTACATCAGGTAAGCAAGCAGAGGTCGGTTCTCAGAATCTTCTGGAGAACGCTATTCGAGTCCCAACGCTGGCTTATTTAAGAGATTTAAATCTTGAGCTAGCACGGTCCATGAACGGGAACCTAAAATGGCGTGGCGTCCATTCAAACGTACGAGCGGTGGTGAAGGATCACACCCGATTATTGAAAAATAAATAGGGTCGAGGCCAAATGGTCGCTATATAAAATCGCTCCTTTGTAAACTTAACATTCTTATCAACAATTAGAAAACTATTATATATTATTATAAATAGTCATAATTAGTACTCTTAGCCATCCGCCAAGAGCACTTGAAACAGAAATAATTGCAGGCCAACCAAACAATGAATGGGTCTTGAATTCTCTGGAGTAGCATGCATAAACCTTTGATGACATCCTGAGCAGGAAAGATGTAGGTGCTCTTAAGGAATGTAACAGTGAAGGCGTTCACCTACTCAGTACTCACATTTAACTGATTCATTGTATACTGTGCATTCACCTACTCAAACTTATTCATTACGATGCTATCCCCATTGTAATGTAATGACAATTAATGAACACTGAAAATGTATAATATACCCGAATTCGGCAATTCAGATGTCAGAGCTTCACTTACTCTACCCAATTTTGCTTTCACCGCTCATCACAGTAGAGTAGGGTAGAGGGCACAGATTTCTATCCATGCAGAAATTTGAACTCCTAAGTTCTGGGATCCTCTCCCAGTATACCAGGTGCTAGACTATATGCACTGTCGCACCAACAAAACACTTCCTAAATTCTCTCTCATCTTTAATTCATCAGCTTCAACATTTCCTCATTTTGTCATTTTTGCTTTCCTCTGCTTTGCCTTCCATGCAGAACTTTTCTCAACCACCATTTCCTCATTTGTGCCTCTCTTTCTTCTTACCCAAAAGGTTAATAGTTTCAGTTCCCAAAACTGAGAAGTCCGTCCTTGAGATATTTGATCGATTGAGTCAGTTCCAAAAGATGTATTGAATCCATAGATAAATTGAAGAATACAGTATTATGAATAAATGAAACTCTACCCGAACACGTAAAGCATCAATTAATTCTAACTTCAAAGCTAAGTCCTTTTCCTTAATTTCACCAAAGTGATGGGACCAGAATTCAACAGTGACTCACCCAGTAATGCTTAACTTATGACTTGTAGACGTACAATGCTATATACATCAACACAAACTGTATACCAAACAACTCCTCATTATCACCTGGTGTTCCAACTGCCTCAAAATGAATTCCATGTTTCCAGGCTGCACTAGATCACAGCTAACTCCCCACCAAGCCACCAAATTTACAGGAATCTGTCCAATAGCAGCTCTAGATCTGACCTGTAACATTTTGTCGGCACCTAAAAAGTTAAGTCTTACGGGAACCCGCTTATTCACAGGCACTCAGTCAAAATAAAACAGTGAGGCAGGTACGGCTGGGTTTGGCTCCAAGACTAGCAAGTAGACAGAAAGACACAAGGAAAGCAACAGGAAGAGAGATGACAGAAAAGTTGAAGATAATGTCTGCTGGATCAGTAGTCATAGATTCCCATCTATGATACTAAACATACCAAAGTAAACACATATAATTAAGCACAACTGAAGTCAGATATTATTAGACAAATGGTCCAATATCACATGTATAGATTAAAATCTGTCCATAAAGAAAATAAAATAGATCCCAAGTAATTCTGAAATCCATTCCATCCAAGATATACTTCTGCAGGCTGACAAATAAGACAAACAGACCGAAAAATCAAAAGACAAGCAACATATTGACAAAGAGTCAAAGAAGGCCAGAGACAGAGAGAAGCAAACTGGTAGACAGACAATGAAAAAACTGAAGTAATTGTCAAATCTGTCTACTGCACAGTTTTGGGTTTAAAAGTCTGTACTCTTCAGCAGCGCCTAAGAAAACAGTCGGACAATGGCAGACTAAGCAAACAGTCAGCAAAAAGATAAACAGACTTACGCAAGCAACTGCAACGTTTTGGCATCTGTGAAATCCATCTGATCAGAGGGATAACCTGACATGTAAGAAGTGTTTATCTATTTGTCTTTGGCTTGTATTTTAGCCAAATTAAAACAGAAAAGACATATTTCTTCTCCCTCCTTTCCACCACCCACTCCATCTCCATGATCTCCTCCACCTTCTCATAGTTCACCACCTTCTGTTCATCCACCAACTTCAATTGTTTTCCTACTTTTCCTCATCCAGGTCCTAAACCTTCTCTGCTGAAATAACTCTGCACTGGGGCGTTTTCTGATAATAATCGGTATCAAGACTGCCTTGCGCAAGTGTTAGCAAGACTAGCTTTCAAATGTTTCATTTTCTGATCAAGTAGGTCAGTGGATGAAGCATTGGGCTATAATGCTGGTTTGTCAACAGATAACCTCCTTCAATCTAAAGATACAACATAAGTTGCAATTTCAAATCTAATTACAACTGTGCTACTAACAATACATGATTACTAAAATGACAACACAAATCATTTAAAAAAAATGAGGGAATGATTTCTTTGTTCCAATGTCCTTAAATCGCTTGAAACATACACTGTTAAAGGTGTAGTGCTTCACAGCCATGCTTAAGGCTTCTGCTACCTAACGGTCGACACGGTTCAACGCTTGCCCGCTCAATGCTTGCCCGTGTGTTGTCTCCTGTCTAGACTCTTGCAGTGCACTCAATGTTGGTCTCCAATCGCTGGGATCAGGTTGTACACACAGCGGTGCACCTCATTTGTCACATCTCAAAGTCACTTCACAGACTACATGAGGAAGATGTCTGCACTCTGCGCTGGCTCCCCTTACTGCAGTGGATCACTTCTTGTTGTGGAGATGCCCAATTGGAGTCAGTCACTCCTACATAATTATATTGCAGGGGCTCTGCTGTTAAACCCAGAGCATCCAACGCTGTGTTTTCATTCGCTCATCTTGGCACACATCTAACCATAATAAGCATATCTATAGGAAGCCCATGAGAACTTCTGTGCGAAGTGTCTAAATCAGACTAAAAACAAAATGTAGCCATCAGAAAAGGTCTATGGCAATTCAGCACAATGGGTATTGGCAGTCTCCAAACACAGCCTCTGAGGACTAGACCTAGTAGGGACAGTAATCCATTTGCAACTGTCACACTTCATCTTAACTAGCAAATAACCACATATTATAATATGCACTGAGGAGCTGCTTTGCGTAGCCTTGCACAGCAATCCACGCACTCCACATATTCTTCATGTGTATTGTATACCAACCACTCAGAGGCTCTTCTCACCGACTGACCTCTTCTGACCTAGTCTTACCATAGACTTGCAGTGCTTTTATCAGAGGTCATTCATAAGAACTACCCAATGCCCTTAATGCTTCATTATTCTGCAGTGTGAATGACACTGACATGATAGGGTTCGATGCAAATCTATGAAAGGGTTCACCAAGATAAAAGATACACACGTTACACAGTGGGGTTAGGATTTAACCCTCGTTTGAGGTGTCTAACCCTTCAGATGACAGAAGCCCATCCAGTGAATTTAACAGCAATGAAACTCTTTGACAACCCACTAAGGGACCCATTATGTCTCTAAAAGACAACTGACAGCCCAGGTTGTCAGGCAGGTCAAGGAAACACCCCTACAAATTTCCAACATGGGAATCTGGTGGCAAAAAGTCACTATTCGTTTACTCCACAGTCTATAAATTGCAATTTGAACTGCAAAGAGTTAGAGATTAAGCTCAATTTATGATCTAATTCACTCAACCATCACTTAATGTCTACTTCTTAATCGAGTAATATATGTTTACAGCAACTAGATACCATACATTCCAAGTTTTCAGTCATCTTAGCTGAATGCAGTACACAACAAAACAGAGCACCCTAATCTGCCATCACCTCTCATCGGGGCTTTTACCTGAAGGTACAACCATTCAGAAATTTCTCTCACTTACCCCTAATGTGTCTTAATACAATGTAACAGATGAATACAAATGACTTTTAAAATATTTGCTAAAATGGTGTTATTTGGTAAAACAGAATTAATTTGTGATTTAGAAAAGTCCAGAAAAATATATAAAATTCTCAGTTCAGTATATGCTCAGGGAATGTGCATCAATCAATCAATAATTTGAGCCATTAATTCTCTTTATTGTTTCAGGACATAACAATATAAAAGACATTATAATTACATCGTTTTTGCCAATCCAGTTATGTTCTAGGTACAAGAGGAAGACCCAATAGAAACGAGGATCAATCAGATCAGGTCACCAGTGTTACCCATACAAAAATTCTTCTTAGCTAAACAGTTTTTCACTTCACTATACCATGACTGCCTTCTTTGAAATTATACGTATGTACTTTACTTTAGGTGACCCCCTAGGCCCTTTAAAGTTTCTCCCATTGCTTCCATTCTCAACGTCTATTAGCTAAAAACTGTTACTGTAAAATTTTATATTGGAGTCAATAAAAAGTGTGGTTATCGTTATGGTTAATTTTAAAGAAGTCTATTTAATTGAGTTAGGATTACAATAATCCTACTGGATTAAGCAGGCATTTTATTCGAT
>JAQFXW010005767.1:0-10195 GCA_034693945.1 Dendrobaena attemsi
ATGAGCCAAAGCATACCTGAATATTAATGAGCCAAAGCATACCTGAATATTGATGAGCCAAAGCATACCTGAATATTAATGAGCCAAAGCATACCTGAATATTGATGAGCCAAAGCATACCTGAATATTGATGAGCCACTGCATAATTTCGTTTACTCCTTTCTCTCCATCTGTTACTTTCCATACAACGAGATAGAGGGAGCGCTTCGACAGGAAATACTGATGTGTTGCATAATATTCTTTCTAGATAATAAAACACAATTTACAAAAGCTTAACATAATAAAAAATCTCTATAGCACAATCAAAACAGACTCTGATATCCTCTGCCAATCGTAACACACTTTAAAAGTTGTTGTAATGTATGTATCGTATTGTAACTAAAGAGTTCTAAAGCGCCTCATTCAGTACGACCTAATCAGAGGTGCTCCTAAAGTGTTGGACCCCGTGAGAAAAGATACATTTTAAGACAGCGGACAGAAGCGGTAGTTAAGTATGCAACATTGAAACACAAAATCCTCAGTCAATATTAGTGATACCAACATCTTGTCACTCCTGCTTCTGCTGTTGTATTCGAGTATTTATGTAGCATCTCTCATAGTATGAACTGTTCAGAGGCGCTCCTGACTACTGCGCTGATGTTGAATTGGAGTTAACACGCTGAATCATCTCATTTACTTTGCCACCTGGCGATAGAAGGTTGAGTTTATACCTATGGAGACTCTGGAACTTGATTTTAAATCTATATTCTTCGTACCAGTGTCCGATCCATTACACTGACCTTCCCCACAGAGAATTTGTGAGTGAAGGACTTGTTCTAGGTCCCTAAACAGTGGCTTGAGGTAGATTCAATCTGCGACCCTTTGGTCACAAGAGCACCGAAAAATACCACTGAACCAGCAAACCCAACATGAATAGCATATAGTGCATTGTTTATTCAAATTCTACAGATACAATGCAGTAGCGTTATTTGAGAAAGTGTGAATCCTACCTGTCCCCCAAAGTCCCAGGTGCTGAAGATGACCTTTCCACTCGTTCCTTGGATCTCAAGATCACCAATGTCAACCCCAACCGTTGAGATGTTGTCACCCTTCTGGTCTTTGCCTTGAGTTTTGTGCCCCATTCGATCCATCCAATGCTTAAAAGACAAAGAACTCTTAAATTACGATATTCAGCTTTTTAGAAGAAATATCTAATTTGGATTTCCATATGCACAATGCATTGCATCTCTGCCAAATGCAACAACGATTCGACATACAAAACATTTCCAATGCATACAATAAGAGAGGCAGCCTGTTTTGGATCAGTAAGTTGAAAGAAGCAAAAATACAATTCGAAAGAGGCAATGTATAATATATACTGGATTACATTTCACACTACTTTAAATCAGTGATCATTGAGAGCATTTACTGTGGGTTGTTTCGCCTTCTTATCCCTCAGCTGGTTGAGCAGAGACGTCTTTCCGATGCCCTGAATTCCCACAAGCATCAGCTTCATACGGTTAAATGGAACGGCCCTGGCAAAAGAAAGTCACACGCATGTCAACAATTATACCGCCGATGCAATCCGTCACAAATATCCATGACAGATTTTAATTCTGCTACTATGGCTTGCCAATCAGAAACAAAATATATTGCTAGAAACAATTTAAATGAAAGAAGTCATCCTTATACAACAACAGTTACTTGATAATAAATAGGATATTGTAATAGTAACAATTTCTATAGCATTGTCAGTAGCAAATTACTTCTTGGATGCCTTAAATACACCATCTACTGTCAGCGCAAATGATACGGCTCAGAGTTGGCTAAGAAGTACATGTTTAATAATTATTGTCTTTTAAAAATATGACGACTTTTGGCTTCCTGTACAGGTGCAGAACGACTGTTCTAAGTAAATGGTGACAAAACCCCAATGCAGAAGTACTAAATTAATATGGCCCACTTCAAGGTATTCAGTTGAATGTGAAGGTCCAACAAGAAGATGCGCAAAGACTTTGAAATACCACCTACTAAATGCTCAATACCTACTGCCATTTCAAGCACCTTTATACCGGTAACATTTAATGTTTGAAATAGTTTTCTTTGACAAATATTTTGAACCTTATAAAATAACTTCATTCGTTATGGAAGTCACCAGAAATGTGTTTCTGGTAATAGAGTAACCTAACAAAACATGAAATGTTCACTCATACAAAGCTTCTTCAATATAAAAACTACTAAAACAGCTCACTCACAAGAATTGGACCATCAGTTTCTTTCTAGCATGTCAGACAGCTAAACTATGTTGTTTACACTGTTCTCACTGTTTCTTGTTGTTAAGATTATGTTGACAAATTGAGACGATGGGTTCACTGTTATTTTCTGTTATTGTGATTGCTACTTTTGTTGTTTTCACTTCCGTGTAATAAAAAGACTTCATTCATTCAGCTAGTTTACAAAGTTCGACAGTTAACACCTATTGTATTATTAATTTGGATAGTACACAAGTCATATGTCCTAACAGGCAATTAATAGAAATACAGACTCTGCATATTAACATCCTACAAAGGGATCGCAAGCATAATTAATTACTTGAATGAAGAACACGAAGAAGAAAGGGTCTTACTCATCTCGAATGGACTTGAGATATCCGAGGACAGCCGAAGTCTTCCGAGCTTTGTCCCCGAGAAGAGACCGCAGTGAATCGCAAACAGGACAGTTGGAAAAGTCCACATTCCACAGTTTTCGCATTAGTCCCATCTCGGGTGGAAGCTAGCAATCAAAAAAGATGATCATTTATCCCAACTGGCCTAAGTCGGAGTGCCTCTGGTCATGAAGCAGCGTTATATAACTTCTGATTGATTGATTGATATCCGATCCTAATGACCTATTTTGCAGTGCTTTCTGTCTTTGCTGCTCAAGTGAAAAGCCTCAGCCAGTCAAAACCAGTCCATAATTATTTTAATATGCAAGCCATTCATATCTTCCATCAAAGCATGATGAAATTCAGATGCGTCAATTCACAAAAAAGTGCTAAGATAATACTTTTATTGAACTTGTTGGATTTCTATCACAGCAATCGTAAGCAATGATACAGAAAAATACTTAAATATAGAGGAAAACTTAATCAATAAGTTGCTCAAGGTGATCTTGAACAACAATATCTTCTCAACAACCGAGACAGTGACACGTGGCACAGAAATAGGTTTAAAACTTCTCCTAATTATGTGGCAATTGTTCGACTAAAATTCACTTTCAGATGCGACACATCCGAAACCACAGCATCATAAAAATCTGCATAACGTCTGATTTTGTCACTTTAAACTGAGCCATTTCGGCTGAGGCCGAGGTGTAGCTTGATTCGATGAAATTTACCTCTTTGATCTTGTTGTAGGAAACCTTCAGCTCGGCCAGTTGAGCCAACTCACAGATTTCTGATGGAAGGTTAATTATTTCATTGTGACTTAGGTCAAGCGATGTCAGACTTGGGTAGAGGACTTCCAACCTCTTCCTATCAACACAGTCCATGATCGATCGCCTCGATGATAGCTGAAAAGTGCAAGCTCAAAGCACTCATCATGGATGTTTCACAAATAGAAACTATTGCTGAAAGTGCTTATGAATGAAAAGCAGTTTGGAAGACAGCGATTTTAGTTGTTTCACAATATACCGAAGCCAATACTTTACAAATTAGCTGAAATTGTACTTTCACGTAATTCCAAGCTTTAGTATTTGAGACTGATCACGCACAGCACTTTAGAAGTAACTCGCTACCGATAGTGATCATGAGTAAAACAATTCCAGATAACAGAATTGAAAAACTACAACAGTCGATGTAAATTCACGTAGATGTAAATTAAACCAAATGTTGAATGACTTGGTAGAAAATTAATTTCTGGTTTTCATAACTTACAGACTTTGTGTCATTTTGAAACCTTTCGCTTTCATCAGACGAAGTGAAATTCGGATCATCAGAACTTTCTGCACAGACAACAAACTTCCGAATTTTGTTGTTATCGAGTTTGAGAGTCTTGAGCTTCTCCATTCGATGATGCATCCGGTGTTTGCAGGCTGAAAGATTCCAGTTCGACACCATTGATGCAGTGGAAGAAGAACGATGTGAAATTAGCTTTGAAGTTGCTGATCCAGATATCGTTGATTGCGACCAATGGCTGATGTATGACACAGAAAACAGAACGAGACGGTTAGACGCAAATATATGACATGCAAGAGTAAGGACTTAAAACTTGTGCTATGCAATTAGAAGGGTATTTGAGCAATAGCATGAAGAGCTTAAGACCCAGGACCTTTGATCCAAGTTCAGTTCAGGTTAACTAAGCCTTCATACGTTGGGCGGTCGCATTGTAAAATGAGATTCAGAATGAATTGAGCTCCTTGCACGACTGCCAACAGTCAAATTCGACTCCTGTAGTAACTTGTGTTGTTTATTCGTACCTGTCAGTTTGAGTTGCCAATAAACAAAGAATATTAATATAAAATTCCTATTTTATTCCACTGCTTACTGAGATGTCACAAACTCCTGACCCATTAAAACTAAAAGCAAAGATACGTAAACAGATAATCAATGGGAAAAATAGCTTTGAAGTCCATGCCTCTCTCGGGAAAAAGGTAAACGAAAGCAAGATAAGAAAAATAATGTAATGTAATGTTGGGCAATGAAAAATAAAAATAAAGTAAGTTAGTGTAAGGAAAAGCTTCTGGTCCTTTAAAGCTGGAAAGCAACACATACAGTTTTAAACACTTTTCATAGCTTGATATCTTAATTTTCAATCAATTGTTAACTATACAAACTACAAGAGGAAACTCCAAGTTGCTGACTCGAGTATTGTCAACAGCAACTAATTACTAGCACACTAGTAGTACAGGACATGTTATTAATTCAACAGTATCGGAGGAATAACTTTAAATACTAAATAATTTATTACAGACAAAATTGTATTTACCATTTTGAAGCAAAAGGGCTGAAACAGCTTCTACCAGAAGTACTAGAGTTTGACGGATTACGGATGTCGACAGCATTTTCAAAGCGAACTTTACCATCGATAAGGTTGCTCGAAAGGTCAAGAGATTTCAGGGAAGCAGGGTAGGCATCGGCCGACCCAATCTGTGTCAGCCTGTTATGACTTAGAATCAGTTTGTCCAGCTGTGGAGCCAGACAAGGCAGGGCCGCAGGAAATTCGTCGAAAGAGTTATGAGAAAGATTCAGCTCCAAAAGCTGGGAACGACGTTCTGTGATTACATCCGTCTCGCTCTCAAAGTCCGACAGCTGTACCCGAACCTTATCCTGCCAACGGTTCACGTATTTAGGTAACACATCAACATAATTCTGGGGCCTATCAATGACGGATGGAGTTTTATGGATATCACTGATTGATGATGGCAGAATTACGTTTTCCACCAATGCGTCGGACCAGCTCGCAAAAGGACCACAATTTCGTCGAGAATGGACGGAAGTACGATCATCCGAAGCGGAGTATAGCATCGGAGTAGAGCTGCCTTCCAAGCTGATGCTTGACTCTGACTGGGATGGCAGTTTCTCTAACTTATTGTGTGAAAGATTCAGTTCCAATAGGGACGTACAAGTCCACATCTCGTATGGAACACCTGAGATGACGTTATGCGAAAGATTGAGCTTCTTGATGGACGGCAATTTGAAGATGATGCCTGGAACAAAGGAAAACTGGTTCTTGGACAGGTTTATTTCTTCCAGACTTGGACAATTCAAAACAAGCAATTCTTCCGTTGACTGGGAATTAGCAGAAGAAATTTTGTCCTGCAAAGCTTTGTCCACATTCTCTCTGTGCATAGTATCCTCACTATTATTCACTGCATGCTCTTCAATGCCAGAAATCTAGAAAAAGAAAAAATTACTTTCAAATATACATACAGGGTGGCTCAAAAAATGTCCCACCCATGTTTTTGGCCGATATCTTTGTCAAAAGTGAGAATTTTAAAATAAAACTTTACCGACTGAAAGGCAATTCATATGTACATACTACTGCCCAATTTCACCAAAATATTTCGAACAGAACAAACGTTATTCAACTTTTAATGACGTCACCAACTGATTTTTGATGGTTCAAATAACGTTCAACAGTAAAACTCTTGTTTGTTATTTGCTCCGCCAAAAAGAAATGTTATGATCAAATTTTACGGGCTCATAGGTGATTCATATGTTAGTGTCCAAATTTCATCAAAATATTTCAAACACAACAAAAGTTACAGCACTTTTAGTGAGTCCACCTGCGGTATGCTGATGATTAAAAAAAGTGTAAACCACAACAAATGTTACAAGACAAAGTGCTGTAACTTTTGTTGTATTTGAAATGGTTTGATAAAACTTGGCTGTTATATGTAAATAAAAAATTACATTTAAGCCTGTAGAATTTCATTAAAAGATTTTACTCTTGGCGGAAATATTAGCAAAAAACTTTAAAATGCTTTGGAACCATCAAAAATCAGTGCGTGACATCACTAACAGTTGAATAACGTTTGTTCTGTTTGAAATATTTTGGTGATATTTGGCAGTAGTAAGTTAATATGAATTGCCTTTCAGTCGGTACAGTTTTATTTTAAAATTCCCACTTTTGACAAAGATATCGACCAAAAACTGAGGTGGGACTTTTTTGAGCCACCCTATAGACAGATATCATGTCATGTATCATAAAACTATTCATTTGCAAAATGTAAAAATAACAGTAGCTTCTCTGTATCCATTGTACACCTCTGTATCATAGTTAGTTGCCAAAGTGGTCAACATGTAATTTTAAATACGTAGACTTCAGAGACTGACATTACTTAAGATGGTCAACATCACTGATTCTAATGCAGCTACCTATAGTCATTGAATGATGCAAATTATTTAAGAGCATTGGAACTTTTAAAAAATTATACTAAAATTCCTAAAAATAATAAAACTAACTTTATAAACACTGCTGATACTACAAAAAGTCAACTAACTCCTGAAAGTTTATTATCAGACTAATGTCATTAGAAAACTTGTATGGCAAGTGGAAACACAAACCTTATTGTAAGAGGCATTAAGCAACCTCAAACTTGGAAGTTGAAAGAGAAAGTTTGGAAGAAGTTCAATGTTGTTCTTTGAAACATCAATCCTCGTTAAGAAAATCATTGTAGCCGATCCGCTTCCAAGAACCCATTCAGGGCACGCGTGGAGCTTCTTCAACTGATTACCACATGCTTTGATCACCCACGAGTCACAAAGCTTCCTCAGTCCCATCGAATGCCACCCGATCATAATCCCAGATGCCCCGAATGACATTGATCTTGACGAATCCGCATCGAAACTCGTCGAATTTCCGATCTTACGCTGGGCCTGCACGACTGCCATATAGTTTGGCCTGTACTCAAGATCGAGATACGCTTGGTGCTGGATCATTACGCCAGTCATCTCATCATCTCCCATCTCTGTGGCGGCGCGCATGATCTCAAGATCATCATTCCTCGCACCGTATCGCAAGAGAAGTTCCATTAACGCTCTATTGGAATGACGAAATGCCTCCACAAGTGGCGTAGAAACAGAACCGTCCTCTTTAACCAGTGGTTTATTCGAATCAGCCTTGTGCTGTAACAAGACTGCGGCTATGTCCAAATAAGCCGTCCTTCCATCGCCAAGGACTGCTAAATGGAGGGCAGTCTTACCCTCACCATCCTCGGCGTCCACATTCATCCCGTTCAGTAGGTCCTTGCTCGACTGACGTGAACAGCAAGTTTTCTCGGCCTTCGCTCGTTTTGATCCATTGCCTACATCACCAGACGCTCTCTTCTCGTAAGAATGAGAACCTTTTTCTGAACCACTACCCTCAAAACCACTAGATGGACGCAAAGCCAGAATGTTTAGAATGTGTTCTACGATTTCCAGCCGATTGTTTGCGACAGCGACGTGCAGTGGAGTTCTGTGGTGACCGTCTCTGACATCGAGCACCGTGACTTTGGAACTTTCTTCATCAGAAGTCGAGCGTTTGAAATCAATGAGGATCTTAACAACTTTTAGATGACCGTAGATACAAGCAAGATGGATCGGATGACTGCCATCTAGCGTCTGCATCTCAATCTGACTGGGCCAAAACTACAAAGAAATTTAAATGTCATCAATCAAATAACATTGCTACAGTGCCTTCAAGATATCTCTACTCAGAGGTGGTCCACGCAAACCATGGCTGAAGAGTTTTAAATGATAAGTAACAAGTCTAGATGTAGGCACAAGACTAACTTAAGTCCTTCTCTCACACAGGACCCAGAACCCCATTCTTTGCGACTGCTAATGATATACAATTTAACAAATAAACAATTATTAATCAAATATAGTCATCATTTTCATATTTCTTTAATTACAAAAACTGCCTTATTTTAAAACTATATTAATTTAAATAGATCATCTCAGAATCAGACATAATATGACTTTCAAAGTTCTTTACATACTCTAAGGTACATCAGTTCATAAACTAGGCTGTTATTCATTTGCCAAAGGCACACAGTGCCACACATGGATGGACTGGAATAATGATAATCAAGCAACATCTAAAATTAACATCTCATTATCTAACAGGCCAGGTAGCAAAATGGAATTTCGAATGGAAAAAGACAGATTAAGAATGGCACAATTAATCATGACTTAGCCTCAACCTCTCAACAAAAGGTTCAAGCCCAGGAGCATTACCCTGCACGAATATAACACTTATTTCTGTAACTTGCTTAATTTATACTAAGTTTTCCTATTCCTTATAGCATCTACATATCGACCGAACCTTGCACAAACACGATCGCATGCAAAAACACTGACCTTCAATTGCTAGCATACACGCACATATGGCATTTCTCAGGATATTTCAAATAAGCTGCAGTAGTGCATATCAATAACAAAACAACAGCCAATATACCTTGGTAGACTAAAAATTAAACTTGACGAAATCAAATTTCCTTACTTTTAGAATGGCATGGACACAGTTGGCATGGCCTTCAATACACGCCATATGGAATGGCGAATAGCCAGTCGACGACTGAAGTCTTATCCCAACGCCAACCTCCAAAAGGAACTCACAGATTTTCAAATGACCATTCTCACATGCTCTACAAGAGAGGAAACTGGCAAGTATGTAAGTACAGTAAATAAGTAAACAATTTAATAAGACATTTATAACATGGATGATAACATATCAATCAACATTGTTTATTGTTCCAAGACATAACATAATGATGTTTTGAAAAAAAACATCATTATGTACCAAACAAGTTATGTACAAGACACAATTAGACCAGTGTCCCGCTAGTTAGGGTCATCTATGTTAAGTAATGTTTAACAAGGTGAATTGGTGATGATGATGATGGCTACACAATAGCCAATAATCATGAATTATTGCTACAAATTATTATGCAGAACAAAACAGATTACACACAATTGTGCATTAACACAAAGGAAACAACATTGCTTACTTGTGGAGCAGATCCTGCGAGTCCACCAATCGAATGACGTCATCTTCGGACAAGATCGCCCTTTTAAACAGATCCTCCACAAGGTAGAGATTTCCAGAAGCACATGCCTCACAGAATTCTAGCCAGAACAACAGCAGACAAATCATACATTCACAATATCATTTAGGCAACTAGAATCAAAGAAAGAAAGAACGCCTGAAAATAGAAGACGTGCACAGAAATGGAACATATCTGCAAATAGTAGGTTATTATTATTACTTTTACTATTATTGAGATGTTTAACACTAGCAAGTACTGTAAAAATATATGGTATTAGAGAAATATTAATCAATCAAACTTTTGTAGTGACCTACAAGGTCTCTACTCAGAGGTGATTTGCACAATCCTAGAATCAAATCTGTTATAGATCTGCCCCCAACCCACATAAAAATCTTAAACACGTATGAACCAGACAATAAAATTGTGTAATAATACAATTCATTTTTGCTTATTTCTGTTTATTCAGGTCTAATATGTATGAAAAGTCATCTTACTACCTACTGGAATATTAAGCAAGTATCCTTAAGCTAGCAGGACTCCAGTCCCTTTTGAGAATCCATTTGTTTCCCTGGTACCAGAGTTATTGTGACTTGCTAGGTCTAGTCAATGTACTAGCATTGTGCTTCTTAGTAACTAGCCGTAACCCGTAAATAATTACGGGCAAATACTTACTTACTTACTTACTCAAAATGCGATCTATATC
>JAQFXW010005768.1:0-10194 GCA_034693945.1 Dendrobaena attemsi
AAAAATAGGACTTAGATTATAGACCGTCGGTAGCCCATAGTTATGCGCAATTATACTTACTCCGTCATCTCAGGTGTGTCATATATCCACATAAAAATAAAACGTATGATTAGATATATATATATATATATATTATATGCATGACATTGCTTGTGTATACATAATCTTTATATTCATATAATTCATATTTATATTTATCACGAACCATACAAACCCAGTCGCTCGCTGTTTCGCTACCTCTATATATTCATAATCTTCAATGACAGATTCGTTGCTCTCTTTTCGTGAACACTGCGTATTCGAGCAATCCTCTCCACGAGGTCGAAGGTTGTCCCTGCTTCACCCCGCAACACATTATTCCCGATGACAGCGTCCTAATCGTATATGGTTACAGCGCGGGAGAATAAACTCCCGCCTCTCACATTGGTCGGTCGACGTTGGTATCAATCGTCGATAAATTCCACGTATAAAAAAACAATAACTGCAAAGAAATCTTAAAAATAGCTGACCATATAGGTTCCAATAATGCGTATAGTTACACAGTCAATGAAATATTTATAGTAATGTTGACATATTTTATAACGACAGGTTTCTATATTGATGCAATTCTTAGCCGAGTTACAACTTCCTTTGTGAAACCCTCTTATGAGGCATTATGCATAAATTTAGTTCTCGGCTGTTGTGACATGCATATAATTTATGCAATAAATATAATTATTATTTATTTGAAGCACTTCTTATCTATATAAATATTCCGTGTTATATAAGCACACTCAAGATCTAACTTTGTTTAGAACGACCTCATATTTTTAGATCAAATTTGTTGTTATTTTCTGTTGTCTCACATTTTTACAATCAATTATTATTCTTTAGTTACTTTACCTGCCATCTCTTGCTTTGCCTTGTAACTTTTAACATTGTTCTTACATTTAACCAGCTTTTTTCCTGCTTCTTTTCAGGTCGTCTTCCACCTTGATTTTTCTGTCATCTTTTACCTTGTTTCTTTCTCGTCACCATTAACCTTGTTTTTCTTGTCATAGGCTGTATGCCTTGTGTGTTATTGCTGTCTTTATACCTTGTATACTTCCTGCAGGCCAACCCCTTGTCCTCTGTCTTTTCTTGCAGCTGTCGCCTTATTACATATTATGTTCTGATTTGTTGTCCCAGTATCGTTCTCTTGTCCGAATGGTTGGTTCAAGTGCTATCGCAGTTATTGCATCTCTTCGAATTCCGTCTGCAATGGAAACATCGACTGCAGAGCAACACACAACGACGAATTCAACTGCCGTAATTATTATCATCCATCGTAATCACTATTCTTGTCGTAGAATATACGCTATTTGGTGATCAGAAATTTTTCGGAAATTTTTATCATCTGTTAATTGCTATTTTTTAAAATAATGGCTGAAATTAATCGTTTGGCATATATTTATTGCATTCTGTCCATTTTGATAGATACATATTACAGGTCTATGCGAAGGTTTAAAAAAATGAGATGGTTGTAACGTGAAAGACTTTAAGAATTCATAAAGCATTGTATAAAGCCACTGAACGCTCGAAATAAACGCCATAGAATCCTAGATGCCTTGTCAGTATGCAAGTCATATGGGAGCAACTCCGACACTGCCGCACTCTGACGGTGCTAGTCTCAAGCGTTGATAAATGGGGGGAGTGCAGTGCTAAACATCGTCGTTATATGATTGTATATAGCGTCGTTAAACAGGAAGATGGCTACGCTGTCTCTCACCTAATATGAAGCACTGATGGACGAAGCTGCCAAGGACTTAGAATAGTTTGTATATACACACTCCTACACACGCACTAACACAGACGCCTACAGGCCCTACACACACCTACACATACCTACACACAACAACTACACAATACACATACAACCAAACCTACACACACATACACACATATATATACACACACACACGCAGACAGGTGTATGTTACTATGGACCGCCGCTTTCTCATTAATATCTCTTCGGTGTCTCATAAGGTTGCAACGATATTACTTACAGCCACTACAGCCACTATATAGATGCGCTGGATATTCTTTACTTGAATTCCAGCTTCGCGACGGCTTATATAGACACGTCGTAAAAGTTTGGGGAAAGGCTGGCAAATGACGTGACTTGTTATCCCCTGGATAGAACTATTCGGAATACGGGGAGGGTTAGTATGCGAGGTATTATACGGGTGTCTGAGAATTGGAAAAGAGTAAAAATTCCACTGCTGGCAGAAAAGTAGGTCCCGAAATTTATGGTCAAATGAACGAAAGAGATTAAGGTCGACTGGATTGTTATAAGTGACGGTTGTATAGTATACACGTGTTATTATATAGACTGATATGTTTTGTTGCACTGTGTCTAACTTAAAGCTTTATAGCCGCACGTTTTGTCTTGTGCCTTGAATTCCACAATTCTGTCCTAACCCATTCTATCTTATGCTGCTCCTCCGCCATATTTTATTATCGTTTAGAAACAAAGAGTCCATTGTCAGCTCTATTTTATTATTCCATGTCATTCCGCATTGTATGATTTCGTAGAGATGTCTTTCTGCACTCTGTCCTTCCGCGGTCTACTTTTCTGTCACATCGTCTCAAATTTATTGCATGCATTGCATTGTATAGCATTGTACTGCATTGCATAGCATCGTATTTATTGTATTGTATAGTATTATATTCATTGTATTGCTTCGTATTTTATTGTATGACATTGTATTATATTGTCAGCGACGTAACTAGAAACTTTTGTTTAGGGGGGCTTAAGTCGAGTTAAGCCTTGAACACGGCCCCTAACGACTAAGGGGTATGGGGAGCGTCGTAAGCTCCCCGAGCGGGGTCTGGGGGAGGTCTTATGTATTGTATTTACATTGTATTGTATCAGCTCATGCGTGTCCTGTCATGGACGAGAGATGTTTCTGCGTTGACGTCGAGATGAACTGCAGCCATCGCAGCCTCAACCGAATTCCGGACATGCGTCACGAAGAGGGACTCCATCAAATGTAATCTTTGCTTTTAAAACACTGCAATATTATAGACTGCTTATAATTATATATATATATATATATTATATATTATATATATGACGTCTATGATGGTCTAGCCTAGTAGTCTAAGTCAATTCCATCTGAACCGATGACCTCTGACTTCGATGTCTCACCCAATCTACAGTTTGATAGGCAGCAGTCTGGGATAGTGTGTTGCCATAATCTGGGTCTTGCATGCAGTGCGTCGTACAGACCTACTCGTATCAGGAAGAATTTGTAACGTGTTATATCAGAGCTAATGGAATGGAAGAATTAGGCAGAAGAACTGTTTTTACGACCATCAAGGGAAACGGCGGCGGCAATGATGATGATCATGATGTATGACATATCTGCCACGATTGATGCAAAGAAAGAGTGGCGGATCAGAGGCGTAAATCTGTGTAAAACATTGGGGGGACAGACTTTTGTGGGACGAACAAGGGAAGAGATTTGGGGAGAGGGTTGTGCCCTTCCCCAATCGAATAGGGGGTATGGGGAGCATCGTAAGCTCTCCCAGCGGGGTCTGGGGCGGAGCCGCAGAAGGTAACGAAATTTGTATAATTTGACGCCAAATGGAGCAATTCTGGGCTCTTATTTACTTCCAATTTGTCAATGATGATTTTGATCTTCCCACTATGTCTTGGGTTGAAACAGTCCCAAAGTTTTTCCGTTTGTGCTGACCATCGTCTAAAGTAATATTGTCACCTATCGGAGTCTGGGGCGGAGCCAACAAAATTTGAATAATTGGATGCCAAATGAAATACATTCTAGGCTCTTATTTGGAAGCCTTAATATTGGGGAGAAACAGACAGTCACAAACAGACAGTCCCCCTCTGTCCCCCCGTGATTTACGCCACTGTGGCGGATAACAGATGCTCCCTCGATTTCTTCTATTTCTCTCAGCGATAATATTCGGAAACATCAGTCATTAAATGTGCAGCTGAGCAGAAGCCCCCACACACAACCTTAACCTAGTTGGGACTAAGAAAGGTCATCAACTTTAGGAGAGATTTTTCTGAAGTTGAGACTAAAAGAAGGTTATCAAGTTGAGAAGTTTAGGCTCCCACATTGTTCCTGAACAGGGCCACCACGTTTGTTAATTCGACCCTGGTAAGAATTTATTGAATGGTCGCTAACATCTGCATCTCATATCTGACTATTAATAAGAACACAGTGAGCAACGGCCTTAAAACACATCAGTTCATCTGTTCTTTAAAAATTTAGGTGTGCTTCGGAATTGCATAAGCCCCTAAAAATATAATAGTCCTAACGTTGAAATGAAAAATAAGCTTAGTAATATTGCTGAAATGGAAAAAAAACGAGATTAAAAACTGCATAATAAGGTCTAAGAAAATATAAGGCTATAATTTTGAACTTAATATTATATATATAATAATAATATTAAATTTCAAAAGAAATTAAGTTGAAATAATGCGTTGACCTAAGATAATATAAAGGCCTAGTAACGCTGGCCTAAAAATATATAATAAAGTTGAATTGAAAACTTAAGAGTGAATGTTGAAATAAAAATACTTATAATATAATTTATTGAGCTATGAATGTGATAATGATGTTGAAGATGATGATGGCAGCCAGCATCTGAACATAACGGGTTAGTATAGAAAGATCTAAGATCTTATATCCGAGCAAGATGGTCTGTAAATTGACTTTTTGATTGAGTGACTGTCACTCTGTCAAGCAGCAGAATTAGCAGTTTGATTGATCGTCTAATTAGTTAAGATAGGCTAATAGGCCTAATGTAATGGCCTTTCACGCGTTGGTCGACTGTGATCTGTAACACGGAGCCAGATGTAAGCTCTCATAGTTGGATCCTGTCACGAAAATGACAGGCGTTGATGAAGATCTATCTTCTGTCGTCGCAGAAATTGCCATTTGGTCCAGTGCAGCTGTCCTGATTTCTGCTGGATCTCCTGATCCTACTACTGGACCTACCCCATGCCTTCCTCCTCCTCCTCTTCCTCCTTCCACTCTTCCTTTTCCAGTCTCTCTCTGCATCCGTTAAAGTCCACCTGCTTCCAATTCCTTTCTAATATCTATAGACACCTCTGTTTCTATCCAGATAAAATGCTTTATATTTAAACGAAACCAATTAAGAATAAGCTACTACCGCTTAGTTTAAAAAATAATCATATTTAGACATTTATAAAGCACCCATCGCAGCATAACTCCGTAGGTTTATATCAGGGCGACCATAATTATGTCCCGGTCTTTGTGAAGTGTCCCGGTCACCCGGTGTCTCATCAACTTTTGTGAAAGAGCAAAATTATCCAGGTTTTGACAAGTGGGTCTTATCGCGTAAAATAAACTTGGATCTTGGAAAGTAAACTCGCAAATATATTAAGTTTGTAATCTATAAGATAATAAGAACTCGTAACTCAGTTTTTCATTAATTCTATATACATTAGACCTACATTCAGTGATTAATCTAGACCAGCGTGGGGGAAGTTCCCCCCCCAGGATCTGCTTTCCCCAGAAAAAAACTGAGGATATAGGCCCTAGATGAGAGATTTTCCGCAAAAACAGAAGTGATGAAAAAAAGGTCATCAGTTATTTTGGGAGTTATGTTGTAGATTTTCGCGAAAATTGAAAGTGATGACTAAAAACAAGGTCAGCAGTTTTTTCGGCGGATGCTCAGACGTTAGTTATAGGCCTATACCATTAAAAGCGGGCAAGACACATAAAGCTGGAATTGGCGCTAGATCATTGTAGTTCCACAATGTCCAAATTTATGAAGAAGAAAGAACTTGATTCAGATAAGCTCAAACTAGTAGTAGCGAGAGAAGCTTCGTGCTGGTTTAAAATCGCACACTCTGTACAGCTGCGTAGTTTCGGAAATCTCATTTGCTTGACTTTTTCTCGATTTCAGAACGACTGACAATGAATCATTATTGTTTTTATTCACAGTCGATTCAGCGGAAACTATTTGAACACGACGCTCAACTATCACACTTTCGATCAGCTCATCCACGTCACGTTTCTGTGAGTAGGCCTATATACCGTGCATATAATTATCATAAAGTGTGACGCAGTCAGCACAACTTAACTGTTATTCGGTAATAGTAATTTTCATTAGTAAAGCGAATGCTTGCCTTAATTTGCTCGACTCCAACATTCAATTATCATGTTTCCTAAATGACTGAAGAAATTATTCAAACATTTATAATCTAATCATTTAGTTTTGTCCAATAAAATCTAGCGTTGTCTTGACTACTGCACTGCACTTAATTATGTAATAAGTATCGTCTATCTTTAGCCTCGGTCTTGTGTGGTCTATAGTTTATCTGAAAGGTGCATTTATTGGAAATATTATGTAACGAACACATTTTGTAGGCCTATGCTGACAGGTCGTTTTCATGGATTGTGACACACCGCTGTCTGTTGTAGCGATATTAGCAACAATTCGCTGGACCACCTCGGACAAGAATACTTTGTTTCGCTGTATCGACTTACAACCTTGTAAGAAGTTAAACTCAATTTATTTATTGTCGCTTATCCATCCTCTAGTTTCGTCTCATTTTAGTTTCTCCTATCGAATGCTGTTTGATTCTCTGTAGTCCGATCCAATCTGATAATAGGTGAATTATTATGGTCTCAGTTTATGCTCTGCTCTCTTGCCGAGAACGCTACTTCAGTTTCGTCTTGAAAAGTCCCATAGTCAGAGTTCTGAGCCTCGGCGTCCTTTACCTCAAGTCACACGAATTTAAATCAGTGAGTGAGCTTGCGGGTGATGCCACATGATCTTCTAACTGAGTAACACTAAAGTCGTTCATAAAGTTGCTTTAAAAAACAAAATTACGATTAAAGTGTGCAATGAAAAATCAAATTTATTGCCTTTATAAGTTTGCAGACTATTTGTAGTCTAAGAATCAGACGACGCCATTCTTCCGTTTGCACTATTTTCTTAAATTCTCTGTCTCCTCTATCCATCATTGGATTGGATTCAGCAGTAGCCTATTTAGACTCTGTTCGAGGGTATCCACTTATCCATGCCCTACTCTACTTCAGATCTAGTGTCGCAACTCTGTTCTGATCAAATGTTATCGACAATCAATCAGGTCTGTACTTTGAACACCAGCAACCTGCGACAGTGCGACACAATATATTATTTATCCCACCCAATTTTTAATCCAATTCCCTTTGAAACAATTAACCGTATTTTGTAACTTTGTTTAGCCTGCAACGAAAACTTTATATTGGAGTTGTTTCTCCTATTTTTCCACAAACAGAAATCTTGAAAACAATCGCATCAGCCGTTTGCTAAACGGAACCTTCTATGGTCTGACCAACGTCAACACAATGTAAGTAGCGGTTGTGAAAATGTGCCTAATTGTTGCCACTCGATCATCTATAGTATCTCTACCGTTTTCTTTGACTCATTATTTGGCAACGCTTGTTTGCTGCAAGTTATACTCATTGTTTCATTTCGAACATTTATATAGCGCCCTCCAAGAGGACTATATTCGAAGGCGCTCCTAACTCCAGCACGGCCAAAAAGAACAGTCTTAAGATGCGAGAAGGTTAGAAAATATGGAAATTGACGAAAATAAAAACCATGAATAAGTAGCAGTGAATTCAACCAATCAATTAATCAATCAGTTAAGTAGCTTTATCGATCACCACGAAATACAGTTTACATGCATTTGTAAAGTAATTCTATATAGGGTGTCAGAGGATAAGCTCGAACGAAGACAGAGCACTGTTCCGCTGGCAGTATCGCCCTTTCACATTACAATATATCCCGGTGTATCTCGTAAGGTTGAACGTCGATCAGAGCGTAGATCACAACCGGTGAAGAAATGAAGGAAAGGGAGGATGGAGAGATGAGTGGAAGAGCAGCTGGGAAGGCCATGCGGGCAGGGATCCGAAGGAGGGTTCGTCAGGGTTGGTTCATTGTGTATAGGCCTATATAATACAAATCGTTCATGCTTTTTTCTAGGTATCTGGGCGGCAACAACATCGAGATAATTCATCCGTACGCTTTTCTTGGCCTGAATTCGCTGAAGGCTCTGTGAGTTGATGCAGTCTATATAAGCGATTTCGTTATCATTGGTTAATGGTTATAGGACGAATTGAACTCACCAGCACGTGCAGTTCAGATATATATATATATTATATATGTACAGATAGAGATAGAGACATGTAGACAAACACACACAGACCACAGACAGAGATTACGACATAGACAAACAAACATGTTTGTTGAGTATATATGCATGCATACATGTAAATTATTAATTATATAATTATGTGCATAATTGTATGCAACTACGTATATGTGTAATTTTGTATACACTATAATACAACTATACATATGTCTGTTTCATTAATATATGCAGTTATGCATTTATGTATGTATGTATGTATGTATGTATGTATGTATGTATGTAACTATGCATGTATCTATATAGGCCTATGTATTCATGTGTGTAAAGAACTCTGAATATCTGTACAGAGCCTTTCAAGAATTTATCACAACCATGCCAAATTGCCTGTGTTTTCAGGGATCTGAGTGGCCAAGGTCTGGCGACGATTTTTCCGAACAGTTTCTTCGGTCTACGCAACGTCTACAATCTGTGAGTTAGACCTAAATCTAAGCTTATAAACTAATTGTGGCATACATAAGAAATCATGTGTAGTCATGACATGGCATAAAAGACGCCTCTCTGTTTACAATAGCACACATAATGGCGTCGTCGACTATTTACTATAATAATTAATGACTGGCTGACTGACGAGCTTAACTACTTATTTATACTTACCAATTTATACGTAATAAGCAACTGACTGATCAAATGGATGATTAACTGGCTGATTAAGTTAACTGGCTGATCAACTGTCTAGTTACGTGAAGGATGAAAGCTTGCCTATAATAGCTGGCTGGCTTAGTGCCTAACCATCCATCCATCCATGTGTAGTGCGTATAAGGCTCCGTTTGTTTGCTCTTACAAAGCGATTGTAGGCTATAATTATTAGTCTATTGTATTGTTTATTTACCTATTTTTTGTTTATTTTTTATTTTATTTTTCTATTTTTTCAATTTTTTTTATAGGAATCTTTCAAGCAACCGACTCGTTTACCTACAACAGGGAACCTTCAGTGGTCTGACGAAACTCCGACTGCTGTAAGTCAAGCGGAGCTTTAAGTGCATGTGGCATGTCACTAATTCATTTTGAGAATTTATATGGCGCCTCTGTTCTCTGATGAATCCTAATTGATAATTAAATGTATTTTTTGGAAAATATATAGCATTAGTTATAGCAAAATAATTCAAAGTTAGCCGGGAGAGTAGACACTCTTATACCAGAGACAAGCCCTCGCAGACACGTAGGATTGACCAATTGATTCCCGTGTCAATGGCTGACGCTTCCCACGTCGATGTTCTGTGTTCTTCCACCATCTGATAACAGAATGAGAAAAACATTTGTGTCTAAAATACTTATAATTCGTCGTTATAAAACGACTGCTGATATTGACGATGACTAGCGTGGTCCATCGGGGTGTGTAGGCCTCTTTGTTTAATTTTCCTATGTTAATAGGAGTTTTTTGTTATCCGGAGTGCTGTTTAGTAGCTGGTGTAATGGGAAGCATACTTATTACTTACTTACTTACTAATGAATAAATCACTTATGTTTTCTCTACGAGGCACTACATAAATGTTCGCTTTCTAATGAATGAATTGGTATAATGCCATTTGCACCATGGTTTCTTTATTTTAGCGATTTGACTCGGAACATGATCGAAACAATAGACAATCACGTCTTTCGAAGTCTACCATCGATTCAAACCATGTAAGGAGCCATCATTGTCGTCGTCATCATCATTGCCGTCATTAATTTCTTCACACAATCATAATCTTGATTGTTTTTTGATTCTCCTATTAATTTATGTTATTAATTTTGCGTCATTGTCGTCATGATAAAACTATAATTAGCTTAGCTTCGCTTAGAAGTGACGGAATTTGTATGGGGGTCAGTGCTGTTGGGGCCAGAGGGTGGCAGGTTGGAATTCATCTCAATCCACTGCCACTGCACTCATAGTAATACTGTACTGTGAGGAGGGGTTTAGTGTAGGCTAATGTATAAATTATTTATTTATTTATTTATTAACACATTTCAATACCGCCCCTTCAAGTCTCCTA
>JAQFXW010005769.1:0-10193 GCA_034693945.1 Dendrobaena attemsi
GTATTTGCCCGTAATTATTTACGGGTTAAAAACCAGGTTTTACCGTCATTTTTGACGGGATATACCTAGTAATTATATAATTACTAGATGGTTTGGGGCTACTTCGTATAGCCCGTGAAATAGTTTTAATGCGCCCGTGGCATCCTGCAAAAAAGATTTTAAGGCGTCCGTGGCACCTGTAATGGTTTTGGGGCTAGGCCTACTTCGTATAGCCCGTCTAAAGAATATTTGTCAGGCCTAAATTCTACAGGTGAGAAAAATTAAACAGTTACCGTTACGACGGCTTTTGCGATATGGCGCCCCCCGTAAAACAATTTTCACCTATAATGCGCCCATGGCGCCCCCGTAGAAGATTTTATCTCCTACAGTGACCGATTTCTACGATTCGGGTTTTGACGATTCGTTTTGACCACAGGCGACGACGTCCATTAAGCGGTTATCGTAAAATACATAGAATGCGCAATAATATGATTCACTCACCGTAAATGACGTTGTGATGACGACTTATGAACTATTGCTATTTCCAAAAAACGCGGCAGTTGAGCAATATTTGTGTATGATCTTGGGAGTCATTTGCATTATGATCTTGGAATTTGATAATATGGCGTCCTTTAAGCCTCGATTATATTTTGAAATGTAAGTTTGTTAAAGGATAATTTTTGATTTGCGGTAAATCCGTCGGGTGTGTTTCGAAACAACAACGTACCATTCGGATCCGCTGTATTTCTTCTCTTGACATTTGTTGGCGCTCTTAGCACTTTTGTTCCAGCACTACAGCACTTGGGCTCTCAACCGTGACTTCGGTAATATAATTGTAATTATATATTATAATTATAGTATAGTTGACAAAAAACACACTTGATATGATACCTATTCCAAGCGCCTACACTCCCACTTAGTTCACTGAAACTGAAAGAAGCCAATCACAACTCTGGTATCAGAAAATTCGCCTGCCATTGGGTGCTATAACAAGGCCAGTTAAGACATTTGCGATGCGGTACGGCAAAACCAGGCGGTTCATAATTTTTTACAAAATGCGGTTCTAATTTATATATGTAGACCGTTTCAAGACCTTTCCAAAATGCTAAGGGTGTTTTTGTGCGTCTAACCGTTATGAAGATATGCGGTTTAGAAACCAAGCCCCTCATGATAAATAATTTCGAGAAAAGCGCCTAAAACAAACGAGCACGTACACATACAGCCGACGATAACATTGTTTGAGCGTTCAAGCTGAAACTTTCAAAGCATACGCGGGAATAAGTGATTATTACACTGTCAAATTTTAAAATCTTATTTCATGAAAAAAATTATTCTGACACTTTTGAGGAATATACTAACGTAGACCTATACAAGCAGATATCAGACACGACCTCGCCTGTCCAATCATCACTCTTGGATCCTCTTTAAATAGGCACGTGACTGCCTTGTCCAATCAACTCTCTGGCTACGCAACGACGTAATTATTTAAAACGAGGCTATTTCAATATTTACGAGGCTATTTCATTTAAATAATTACGACGGCTTAGGTGCTCTAAGTTTCTGTTTAATTTCAGAGGACTAAATTAATTACTCTGAACGAAAGTTATTCGATTATTTAGAGGACATTCCACGCTTTCGGTAGATAGGCCTATATAACGTTATGGTTAATTCACCATAAATATTTTTAATCCCGGCTAAATTGGATGAAAATAATTGAGGGGAAAAGTGGAATGTCATCAGTTTTTGGAAAACGATAATTGAGGGGAGAAGTGGAATGTCATCAGTTTTTGAGCCTGGCTGCTTGGGGATAGAAGCCCCTGTCAATAACTAGGCCTATATTCAGAATAAACAAATCAGGCGGGGAAGGCCGGGTTAATGTCTGCGAAGTAAAAGTTCTTAACAGGATTAAAACCTGTTGTCCCTATAATTCTAAAAGGGACAATATTTATGCTAAGAGTATATGGGCCACGAAAAAGATGTTTCAGATTTCATGGAAATTTGACGAATTGTCACATAGACTGCTTCTAACCACTTGGGATGAGAGTACGGCATTGTAGCTCCAAGCATGATACACAGTTAATTCATGAATAATTATTATGAGGCATTCATGTAGCCTACACTTGATCTGTGACTTCAACTTCACCCTCAAGTTCCTGCACGTTTGATTATGATCCAATTGCAGGAACACCTCTTCGATCTTGCTTGATGAAACACAGGGCCAACCGGGCCAACCTTTTTCTATAATCTCTGTTGGCAGGCCTGAGACTTGTTGCTTCAGGACTTTGGATGTAGAGAAGAAACCTATAGCTGCAAGGTTTGAAAAGCTACCATTCAAGTCTGCAAAAGGCCTAAGGTCCAAGGACAAAGTTCAATTTCCTTGTAATCTAACCCATTGCCATCTAGTATCAAGATGGCAATGTCTAACCTCGTCTACATGATAATCTGCATTGATGTAGGCAATCAGTCTGAATCAGATGGCGCTAAGACTTTAGTGACATATTTGCTTTTCATTTGAGTAGGCTGACCGGAATGGAATGAAGAGGTCAGTTACGGAGCGTGTAGCATCTATATGCTTGACTCACAGAACTCTTATTTGGATTCAGTTCATCTCATGCAAATGGCAAAATTGGAATGAAAATAATGTCTTCATCTAAATGTACTTTCAATGGATTGTTTGATGTAAAGAAACCAAGAAAATTAAATCTGTTCCATGAATCTGAGTTTGAGACATGCTGTGTCTCAAACTCTCAAGATATTGCACAAGAGTTTGGGCTAGCACAATTAATCTAGACATACAGAGAGATTAAGATGTGGAAACTTCATGGTTTTCAAAACTTTTCAAGTAAACAATTCTGCTCTATATCCACTAATCAAATACATGAGCTGTTGAATACCATGGTCAAATGGGTGGTGTAATTTGGACTGTTGAAAATGGCAAACTGGTGAATTTTTGCAGGATTGTATTCAATTTTCAATTGTTTATATTTGAACCCAACTGTACAGTGTACAAATCAAGTCAGAAAATCAAAACAAACAAATCAACAATAGAAACAGATTGTCAAGGTGGAGAATCAAATTAGTGGGGAAAAAAGCAATAAGACCGTAAGGGACCTAGGTCCCACAATGGGCCACCTGTGACATATATAAATTATATGGCGAAAATAATGATTGAATGATTAAGTATAGCATCACAAAACTTAACTAGTTAACTAAGTTAAAGAAAATTTGCGCGAATTCAACATGTAGCGTAATTAAGTAAGTCGTTAGTCTACTTTTAAACTGCATAACATTTGGTAAATTGCGTAGTGCAAAGAAATTTCATTCCAGGTACGAGGACCAGCATATTTAATTGCAAACTTCCGTGAGTTAGTTCTAGCAAAAACCGCCCTGACATCAGCACTATAGAGCGCAGGGGATAAGGGTTTAAGTTTTTGTAAATGATTCTAATGAGGAAATGACTGACACTTGAATTAATTATGCCTGTGTGATATGCATTCATTCAATATGTCTAAAGATCCGTTTTTCATTCTTCAAGGAAACGACTGTTCTGGTCATTGCCTCAAGTGTAATACCCTAGTCAATAGGGTGAACAAGATACCATGAGAAAGCAACAGGCCTATCTACATACTGTCACCACCAAGAGATCTTCAAGATGTAGTCAGGTAACCACAATGGCCAGCTTGATGCATGGTTTTCAATTCTCAATCTTGAATGTTTGATGGGGTCTGACCTGAGCTGCTGCGTGACTGTGATTGCATGGAAAGATTAATAGAATGCCTGAAACATAATTAAGGGCTACCTTGGAAGATGTCACCCATCTATCCAACAGCAGTTGAACTAGAAATAGGTCAAGTCAACATCTCTCTGTTTAGGCCTATATTGCTATAAGATGTAAGGTGACCCTCTGTCATGTCCACCACCATGCAACTTCATTCCCTATCTGGTATCCCTCTTGTTAACAAATAGAGACTCAAGTTCATAATTGCATCTATACATACTGATATTCTTCCAACCAAATAAAATTACCAATTCATTACTAGAGTTTTATGTAAAAGTGTATATTAACTTTAGTAACTCACGATTATGGTCTTTGTGCTGTAGGTGATTAATGCAACATAGTAAACATTATGGCCAAATATATAGGCACACTTTCAAGACACAAATGTGATTCTCATCTCTTCTCATCTCAACCAAAGATCGGTTGCCGATAGTATTGGTAAAATAGAAAATAATACTTATATACTTACTTACTTCATTGTCTTTCCAATATTGATGTACTTTGTTTAAGTACATTTCCCAGCTCAATCATGTATTAAAATTGCAGCACTTAACAAAAATAGAGACAATTCTTTTGCAACATTTGTTGTGTAACACTTTTTTGATTCATTGAATGATCAGATTACAGTATTACAGTACATGTAAGTGGACTCAGTAGAAGTGCTGCAACTTTTTTGAGTTTGAAATATTTTGATACAAATTGGTTGTTATGTGTCAATATGAATTACCTTTAAGCCTGTAATATTTATTTTAATATATTTTCTTTAGCGGACATATTAGAAAAGCTGCTGGACGTTCTTGAACGATCAAAAACAATGGGTGGCCTCACTAAAAGTTGAATAACTTTTGTTCTGTTTGAGAAATATTTTGGTGAAATTTGACAGTTATATGTAAATATGAATTGCCTTTCAACCTGGAAAATTTTATTTAAGAATTCCTACTTTTTACTGAAATATAGGCACACACCATCATTTTCTTCACTCACCCTGTAATTTGGTATGGGAAAAAATTGATTTTTTTATTTTCATTTCCCAGGATGTTAGTATATCAACATTGTTCCCTGATTCCAAATATGTAATTCTTTTGCTTGTACTCCCATTTTGAACGATTCTACACTAAGAAAACCAACTAAGAGGCGTTCCAGACCCGATACATGTAGCCAGGGGCTTCTATCTTTATACCCTGCGGGCGCAAGTACGCCCAGTGGAAAACAGGGGGAACATTTCATAATGTATCATTTTCAGAAATAAGGGGGAAAAGACCGGTCAGAAGGAATGGGAGAATATATTTTAGGGGGGAAACGGAAAGTCATGAGTTTTTGAGCCAGGCTGCTTGGGGGGGATAGAAGCCCCTTCATGTAGCAAGCGCATAAATAAATCCATACGACTAACCATCGACGCATATTAGCAGGATACAGCATACCCATGCTAAATCCGTAAGTAAAGTGAAGCCAACATCCGTTATGCTAATGAGCAAGTTAATTAGCTTTGACGTCATGGGGAACAGACCAAATATCATATGAGGTAGCTCCAAGACGGCTGATTTGCAGCCGAATGTAAGTGAGTAATTATGTAATTGATTGAACTGCCTGCAACCGCACAAATAAACTAACACATTACATGTTATGGATTAGAACAGACTATTATTATTATTATTAATTATTAGTTATTAGTCTTGTTATTGGTTATACAAAGTAAAAGTTTGTAAATCAGAATGCGGCTTGCAACTGATAATTAAAGTCGATACTTACTTACCTACTCGAAACGCGATCAATATCGTCATATAAAAGATACTTACCCTATCCCGTGCAACGTACCCTATTCTTTATGCAAATGGCTTCTTGTATTCGCTTCCGATAATATGGCGTTTGAAGTTTCGGTTGGAAAATAAGACTAACCAACTCAAGCGTCCGTAGTGTGATCAGAGGCTGAAGGCGAATTTCAAAGAAAAAGCTATACTTACTTACTTACTTACTGGAACACGTCGGTGCGGGCGAAATCTGCTCGACTTCTCGGAGACCGTGACGGCCGCGAGACCGTTAGCGAGAGCGTTAGCGAGATCGAGTTAACATATAACAAATATGGTGATAAGACAAAAATTGGAATAAGAGATTAAAATGTTGAAATTTAATTTAAATAGAAGAGGGATGAGAAATGAAGTTGTCTAATGTCTATGATTAAACTCGAAGTGGGATGAAGGATGAAAAATCGTTAGCAAAACTGGAGCGGGATTATAGCTTATACATGCTAAAACGATTAAAGTCGCGCATGACTGATGGAAAATGTTTATTATAAAATAGAAGCGGAAGGCGAATGAAAAATTTGATAGAAAAATAAGAAGTGAGATGACTGATGATAGACATGGGAGTGACTTTGGTCAGCCAATGTGACCCCACTTGACCCTAAAGTGACGAGGTCGACTTGAAGTCGCTACTTGAAGTAAAAACGACTTGAGGTGACTTACCAGAAAAACAACCAACTTTCGACTTAAAGTCGACTTCTCATGTGGCAATAACGAGAGGGCCTACATAATAGGAATACATAGGCCTATAGGGCTGATGGTAAAAGTCAAGCCAATCTTGCTTTGCAAGCATTAATTTGAGAAAGGCCTACTAACAGGCCCTAAGACATGAGACCTCAACAGACCTACGTGATGAATAAAAATCCAGTTTTATAGGACTACTAGCTATAACCCGTAAAAATTAAGGACTATTTTAATCAACGACGTCTTAGTGAATTTCTTACAAAGTCAATTACATGTAAAGAGAAAGGCGAATTTTAGAATTCTCTCGCGGCACACAAGTGTGCCGCGGCACACAGTTTGCGATACACTGCAGTAATCGTTGACCGAAGTGGGATAGGGTAAAAATCAGGGGTTTTCTCAGAGGAAGGGGGTTATGTCCGGGGAAGTTATGTCCAGGGGATTTTGTCCAGGGTAGTTATACTCTGCCAGTGGCGGATCTAGAGGGGGGTCCGGTGGCCCGGGCCCCCCTTAGACATAACCCTAACCCAAATTCTTTCCGTAACCCTAACCCTAATTTCAACGCTAACCCATTTAAAATTATTAATAAATTAAAATGAAATCCAAAAGAATGAAGCAACTTAAATAAGTATGGTAGCCTATTTTCTATGTTATATCAAATTATTTGTTAGACTGCAGACATTTTATAGTGACCTATTGCGCTACATAAATAGTGTATGCGCAGTGCGCACGGTGCTGACATTTGTTTAGAGCAAAGACCGATAGACGCTGGTTGTTAATTATATGCATTCACAAATTATGGGCGTCGCCATAATTTGTGAATGGACTCCAAAATAAATTAACGATGCGTCCATGGACTCCACAATAAATTACTGCGGCGTCCAAATACCGTGTGTCACATGATATTGCATTAAAAAAGGTCAACATTTTCTTCGCGCGAATGTCCTTTTTAAGATTTTTAACCAAACTTCAATGCTTACTCCAATTTAACCGTAACGTATTTTTATCAAGAAAATAAGAAAATGTGTGATTTATGACAAAATAACATTAGATTTTTGGGAAGATGAGTTGGCGAAATTTTTGGGCCACCCTAGCGGAATTTCTCGATCCGCCGCTGTACCCTGCACTCGGCGTTGCTAAAATCTATTGCCACGATTAAGTTGAATTAATTTGAAGTTCTTTAGTTTCTGAAATATACCTGCCGCAACCAAACGAGCCCCATAGGCAGCAGTGGCGAGTATTTCTGACGTTCTTGAGTCATAATTTGGAATAAGAGCTTGTCACGGCAGTGCACGCTTGCTGAAAGTGACCAGTCATCTCTTTGTATTCAGTGAGTGTTCACTTTAATTAACCCTCTCCGTCCCTTACGATTATCCTAGAATTTTCTTTTTGCTCTAATAGTGAGTGTTGTCCATAATACTGAAATCAAAACTCAACTTCGTAAACAGTGAATCGTTACCTAGAAACTCTGAATTTTCTGTATGTCCTGCACGATAATGCACAGAGGCGTCTATTTTAACATCGTACCATCGAATCTTATTACCATTGTAATTATTTTCAAACTTTCATGAATGACACAAGTAATGAAGTGTGGTTACACATGCGTAATAACGAGAAGGAAATTTTGTCAGAGGATCTAAATGAAATGGTTAAACTTGCTCCATTTGGCAGTAAATGCTCGAAAATGCGTTGTCGCCCCAGACTCCACTGGGGAGCTTACGACGCTCTCCCATAACCCCTAATCGCGGATGAAATTGTCCTCGGTAAGCCTACTCAAAATGTATTCAAAATATAGACTGATTTACAGAGGCTATAGAAAGAGGAAAATAGAGAAACGGCGCAAATTGCTCGAATGACTTGGGGGGGAGGTAGACGCCTCTGATAATGTACATGGATTATTAAAATAAGAATTATCAATGATACTGTTAAAATAAAGGCTTTGACATCATTACACTATTAGATTTCAGCTTTTCACACGAGACTAAAATGCAGACCGCTCAGTGATTAACCTAGACCAGTGTGGGGGCCCCGGGGAAGTTCCCCCAGGATTAGCATTCCCGGGAATGTTTAATAGGGGTATGGTAAAATAACAGGATTTCTCCGCCCAACATTTTTTATCCCCCCTCAGAAGAGGGAGACTAGATAACAACTTGCAGACTGCTTGGCAATGCACAATTCATTAGATATATCAATAAAAATGTGTTTTTTTTTAAATCATAGCACTCTGCCTCTACAGTTTACAATACAACACTTTTTGATTTACCGATGAGTTGGTTTCATTTGAGCCTACCTTTGAATATTCCACTGACACGTTAATGTTGAATAATGTCGAATAACACCAGAACTTAAATTATATCCGACCAAACCTAAGCCAAACTTACTGGACCTACAATATGCAACATGAGTGTTCACTATTACATGCTCTTTCTATTTGTATAATGTGTGTACATAGAGCTGGTAAGAAAATGGTCAATAAATTTCAGATAGCCTCATCGGGCAGGTAGGTTCTTTAGCCTATATAACCTACATGTAGTCCTCTTGACTTAATATATGGATCGGTATGAAACTCGTAATACCAGTCGGCTCACTTCACGAAGCTTGAACAAGACATAGTCCACGCGGAATCTATTTAATCTGCTGAGATAAGAGAGCCTTATAGATGCTCTGCTATTTGTTGACACGAGCTGCACTTGGCCTATGAGAACCTAGAACGGACACGGTTTGTAAAGTGTTGCGCAGATGCAACGATCCATCCATATACATGGTGGACCAAAAACGTGACAAACCTACGACTTTTCTTGATATTTCGGTGAAAAGTTAGAACTTTCAAATAAAATTTTACAGGCTAAAAGGCAAATCCTATTTACGTAAAACTCACAAGTTGCAGCAAAATATTTCACACAAGACAAAAGTTATTCAACATTTAATGACGTCATCCACTCTTTTGTGGTGTTTCAATAACGTTCAACAGCATTTCGCTAATATTTCCGCCAAAAGTTGAAACGATTTAACGAAATTAAACAGGCTTAAAGGTAAAGCAATTTGCCTATAACACCAAATTTTATCAAAATATTTCAAAAGTTGCAGCACCTTTAGTGAGTCCACCTACTGTACTCTGATGATTCGAGAAAGTGTAGTGCAACAGACATTGTAACAAAAGTGCTGCAACTTTCGTTGACTTTGAAATATGTTGATAAAATTCGTGGGATATATGTAAATATGAGTTACCTTTAAGCCAGCGAAATTTCCTTACAATATTTCTACATCTTGCGGAAATATTAGCAAAAGACTGTTAAACGTTAGAGAAGCACCTAAAAGCAGTGGATCACGTCACTAAAAGTTGAATAGCTCTTGTTCTGGGCGAAATATTTTGGTGAAATTTGGGTGTTTTACATAAATATGAATTGCTTTTCAGTCTAAACATTTTTGTCTGAAAATTCTTACTTTTGACCGAAATATTAAGAAAATCCGTAATTTTCGCACTTTTTTTTACCCACCCTGGTAATTTGCACCGAATTTGCACGCGTATAATTTCGCCAATTCTTAACATTTATTTATACTTAATGCAGCAAATTAAAGGTATTTCACTCTAGTATTAGCGCTAAAAGTCGAACTTATACTAGTTTAAGTTTTAATGAAATGTTTGGATGTCATTAGCTACGAAAATTTATTTGGATGTCATTAGCTACGAAAAATGGGGCCGTTGACAGAAGACGACCCTGTTGTGATCCCAATTTTGAGAACTGATAAAGGATTTAATTGGTTTCAAATGATTCATGATTTTCCTAACAGAGGATGTAATAAACCTGGTGACCGGACAAAATGTCCCCGGACAAAAAGTCCCCGGACAATAAGTCCCAAAATTTTATGGCGTGTGGCCCAACTTCTTCGTTAAAATCAACATTTTCATTCGTATCCAACTTCTATTTTGTCGTCAATATGTTCATTCGTTATCC
>JAQFXW010005770.1:0-10192 GCA_034693945.1 Dendrobaena attemsi
TTTTAAATGGGTTATTGTTGAAATTAGGGTTAGGGTTACGGAATAAATTAGGGTTAGTGTTCTGTCTAAGGGGGGGGGCCCGGGCCCCCGGGCCCCCCCTGGATCCGCCACTGCATGTGAAGATTATCTATGCATTTATCCATGTACTATAATAGCTCGGCTGATGTACCAGCGTATTGTGATGGCAGTATGTGTGCTTAGAGTCCGCTTATGTTCATAGCCAGATTCAGAGGCAAGGCAGACAAGAGGTGTCGGTGGCGTTCGGAGCACACGCAGAGAGAATCATTCTTCATCCGATTGGAGCAGCTAAAGCCTCTCATCCGATTAATCACATTTTCAAATTCCACCACAGTCCATACCATCTTGCGCTTTCCTTTCAACTTTTCTGCATCTTGCTACACTACACTACAGTAGTGCTATCGATATAATTATATATCACTTAATTGTTTTGCTTTCACTATTGCTATTGATATCGTCAGATGGGTGTGCGTTTCTGACGCGTTAACACCGATCGGTCGACCTGGACTCCGCCTCTGAGTAGGGATCTTGAAGGGGCGCTATACAAATTACGATTGATTGTTATCGTTTCTGTTGATGGATATGACGGGAGTCAGGTATACTTATCTGACGAGATGGTCCAGCAACTGCGAGACTGGGAAATATGTAACAAACTCTCATGAATCTTATAATTATATGATCTGTGTTTATTTAATCTATGCTCTAGTATAGGCCCTATTAATATGCTGCTATTGTCCAGCTATTGAATGCTGAAAACCATCTGTCCTGTTTGAGGCATGCAGTCTTTGGGAACCAATAAGCCTTATATACATGATTCTAAAGGCAAAAAACTCGACATAATATAATAATCTTATTATGCATGGATGCATAATTGAGCATAAATAGTCAAACAAACAGAGATGGGTATCATATATATATATATATATATATAAATAAATAATAGGTAATGAATGTCGTTCGTCGGGAGGAGGCCAACGCACCGACACAGACAGACGGAAGGATTGACAATTAACCGAGGGCGTTAGACCGGCCAGAAAGAATCTCTCTTACCATATGCAGCGTCCATGGGTCTGTCCATCGTCCCAGAGTATGGTTGTCTGTGTGGCCATGGGGGGCCTGTCTGTCCTCCGTGTCTCCCTCAATCGTGCGCACCATCTGGTGTAACTTTGAAGGCCAGGAGGAAAACGAGGAGCAGGGAAGACCTATAAACTACTCGTTATGTAAAAAAGACGGGCAAAAACTCTCTTATATTACTTGAGGACACATAATACTTGGAATCGTTGGATGTGAGTGTAACCTGTTGCTGAGGTATTTGTTGTAGGTGTAGACCTGTATTTCGATCTGTTCTTCTGGTTCGATGGCTCTGGCGATCGGCCAAGCGAACTCCTGCACAGGTCAATGACACCGATTATCAAAGAGAGACAGACAGACAGAAATGCAGAGAGACAGACAGACATACAGAGGCTGAGACAGAGAGAAAGAGAGACGAAACGAGAGAGATATAGGGACGGACAGTGGATAAGTAGTGACGGAAAGCGAATGATGAAAGGAGTTTAATTAATTATACAGCAAGAGAGGTGAACAGTCAGAGGAAAATATAAAGTTTGCTTGTCGGATTGCTGGCCTCAATGTATGTATGTATGTATGTATGTACTATGTATGTATGTATGTGTGTATGTATGTAGAGCGCAAGTGTTAGAGTCGCCGCCTCGCGTCCGAAAGGTACGGGTTAGATTCCCACCCAAGTCGCTGGGTAGGGATCTTGGGCAAGTCCTTCACTCACAATTGCTCGTTGCGCTTCGGCGGGTTAACTCCGACACACCTGTAGTCGGGACCGCCTTTAAGTAGTAGTGGGATGTAAAGAGGCGGTATAGAAATACACACATACATAACGATGGACTATAGTCTGGGGGATGAAAAGGAGGAGGAAGAGGAATCGACGGAATAGGAAGAGAAGGGGGGTAAAAGGAGGAGGAGGAAGGTGAGGAGGATGTGGAGGAGGGGAGTAGGAAGAGGAGGTGGAGAAGGAGGAGGAGAACAGATGGAAAGACGACTAGTGGCGCCACCAAGCGGCAAAGAATGACTGCGCCACTTATTTAGCTCCAGCCTTTATAATCGCTTATGGACTGTGATCACATAACGCGATAGCCACATCAGTTTGTCACGAGTGGCGTTACAAATTTATCATACACATATAGACTACGAGTAGGCGCCATATAAATATACATACACACAAGCAGGTGAAACGTATTCAATGATTATTCAGGTATTAGATACATGCACACATTATAGTATATATGCCGTATATCATTTGCTGAATAGGACGTATGGAGCTAATCTTTATATGACCTGTTAAGCCTCTGTTACCTGAAGAATTATTACTTGAGTTTGGGTAGCCTCCTATAAAGTATATATACAGGTTGTTTCCTACTATTTCGGTCAAAAGTCAGAGTATTTAAATAACATTTTACAGGCTGAAAGGCAATTCATATTTACATAATTATTGCTACCAAATTTCGTCAAAAATATTTTTCCCACTGCTTTATAATGGTTCAAAAACGTTTCACAGCTTCTTGCTAATATTTCTGCTAAAAATAAATATTATTTAATTAAATTTCCCAGGAATAAAGTCAACTATTATTTACATATAAAGACCAAATTCTATTGAAATGTTTCAAGCGCAACAAAAGTTGCAGCACTTTTTGGCAAACATTGTTTGCTTTGCACGTTTTTAAATCAGCAGAATTTAGTAGGTGGACTCACTAAAAGTGTGCTTGAGATATTTTGATACCATTTGGCCACTGGATGTAAATATGAATTATACTTAAGAGTGTAGAATTTAATTAAAATATAGTTAATTTTGATGGAAATATTAGCAAAACACTGTTAAACTCATCAAAAATCAGTAGGTGACGTCACTAAAAGTTGAATAACTTTTCATTTGTCTCATATATTTTAATTAAATATGGCAGTAATATGTAGCTATGAATTGCCTTTCCACCTGTAAAGGTTTATTTAAAATGCCCACTTTTAACAAAGACATTGGCTAAACACTTATGGGGTCATTTAATTAGCAAGAAAACTGTTAAACTTTTTGAACCATCAAAAAGCAGTATTTGACGTCACTTAAAGTTAAATAAATTTTGTTCTATTTTAAATATTTTGGTGAAATTTGGCAGGTATATGTAAATATGAATTGCCATTCAGACTATACAATTTTATTTGAAGATTTGCACTTTTGACGAAATATTGGCAAGAACGTAGGGAGTCATTTGTTGGCTCACTCTGTATAGGCCGGCCTACACGAAAATATAAACAGTAACCGATTGTCCGTCTGTCTGTCTCTATCTCTCTTTCTGTCCGTCGCCCTGTCTCTGTCTGTCTCTGTCTGTTTCTTTCTCTGTCTTTGTCTCTGTCTGTCTGTCTTTCTGTCTGTCTCTGTTTGCGTAAGAAATTTTATTTTTATGAATGCAATACGACTCCACGTGCTAAAACTTGTGCACGATTGCACAATGTACTTTATAATATGGATGGACAATTGTCACACCTAGATAAATACGGAGCTATTAATAAGTAAGGCGAGCACCTCTTTTGTTCGGACTAGATGTACAACAGCATCTAAGATATTCTCCAATTATCTCCAGTTGCATCCGACAACATCTCCTCAAAAGAGACTCACAATAATAGCCTATACTCTTAACAGTCTAACTTATTAAATGTTCCTATTTGTTTCTGCTTGTAGGCCTATACCGGTTCCTTTCGTCGAATCGCATTCTTAGTACGTCTGCTGCAGTCTAGTTCTGGTTCCCTGCGCCTCATCAGTTTGTCTGTCTGACCGTGTGTGTCTGTCGTCACATACTTCGTCGTTTTCTCGCTGTGTTTATGTCTTTGTTTCTCTATGTGTGCACGACTATTTGCGTGTTTATGTGTTTCTACGTGGTTACGCGTTGAGCAGAGAGTCTCTGCTGGTCAGCATGGTAGTTCTCGGTGCATTTATATAGCGCAGTGTTGCTTTTCAATAGAGCGGAAGAAATGGATGTGGAAGAGTCTTGATGTCTCTGAAGAGATGTCTTCTGTCTAATCTCGTCCTCTCTATTCCGGGATACGACGACACAACGCACCCTCTTCACTGACAAACATCGTTAGCAATTTGTCAGCGTCAGAGGCAATTGGAGTGAGAGGAGGAGAGAGGGATAGGCAACTTATATCAATTGAACAAGAGGAGGAACAGAAGATTAGCGATTGTAGTCAATTGAGAAAGAAGAGAGAATGAATATAAACAGTTGAAGTAATAGGAGGAAAAAGAGAATAAGCATTGATGATTGAAGCAAATGAAGTGAGAGATAAAAGTATGACCTAAACATTTCGAAGTATTATGAAGGCAAGAGGTTGGGACAAAGAGTGTAATTTGAAGGGAAACAACAGGAAGAGGATGAGGGGAGCTGGAACACGAGACACAAAATGGTGAGAAGAAACCGAAGGTCGTTAAGAGCTAGAATACGAGATTATAAGTAAAGAATGCAACTGAGAATTCAGGGCTCGTTTGAACACACAAACTGTGCAACGATATAATGATAATGCACTGATCAATCAATCAATCAAAATTTATATAGCGCCTCTTCAAGATCTCTGCTCAGAGGCGCTCCCGACCCAGGCGAAGCGGAAGTAGGTAGATTTTAGCACGACTAAAGAAAGGAGTAGGAAACACTCGTTGGAGGCCACTCATTTTCTCATTGATTGATTGATTGATCACTGAATTATCATTATGAATTTGTTTATGAATTTAATATTGAATTGCAATTTCTTATTTTGATTATAAAACAGCACAAACTGAATTCCAACTCGTGTGCACTTCTCAAGTTAGACTGTCACTGCACATTTTGTGTAATAGCTCCACAACAAAACAAACTGTGGGGGCAGCCGTTGCACTTGCTATGCCGTACTGTTGGTTTGGTGTTCAATGTTCATGTTGCTTTTAACCGGCACATAGACTCTCCTCCTTCTGACAGCAGCGATGTCTCTGCCTTTGTGTCTCTATATGGTTTGGTTCCACGGAGTCGACGTTGACTCAATTATTTGTCATTTAGGTCGAGTTTCAAAATCAATTTCGGAGACCATCTAGTTTCGGAGAACGGTCGAAAAATAGAAATGCTCATCAGGAACCACTGATTGAAATCTGGAGATCAGAATACGCCCCATATAATATTATACTGATGCGAATGTGATGGAATTAATGTAAAATCAATCAATATGAGCTTAATTGAAATAGCCATAAGACGTATACACACTCCTTTCACAGGGGTTGAAACTTTATTTTTTTCAGTGTTTGATTTCTTGCTTTCTAGAAAAGCCAAAAACTAACAAAAAAATTCTACATATAACGTATTTTTAAAGATTGTTCATAAACATTGTTTTAATTGCTTAAAACTTAAAATTGGAATTTAATTGCAATCACATCAACAGCTGGCATCACGTATTTTAGGTTTATCAGTCAGAAATCCAAATTGTATTAAATCTGAGTCATAGTTTGTCTTCACTTCACCCGAAATCGGGTAATCTTAAAACCAAAAATGCCAAAAACACAAAAACTACTTTTAATTTCCTATAGAACTTGGATGTTTCTACGTCTGCCCCTTCAATATATACCTATTCAGAGGAGTTATACGGCCAAACCAGTGAAACGCTGTCGGAGAATTTTACTTTTAAAGCTGAGGAAGAAGTCGAAGAAAATATTAAACTGTTCAGGATGAAAGATGCTTTATTGTGCGATCACTCTTCAACCAGTAGCGTCCCAACTGTTTTTCTAATTCATTAGGCCTAGATCTTGTTCGCGAGCATGGTGTTTTTACACGAGTAATTTTCATGCTAATACGATTTAATTCACTTTAATCCAATTGGACCAATTTCAATCTGATGAAAGACACGTGATGAGATTGTATAGGCCTTAGTAATGTATATCCAGGTTCCCTGCAGGAGGTTCCACTCAGGTTCCGCTCAGAAGACTGGCTCAAACCTGCAATCGGTGGATTACAGACTCAGCGTGAAAGGAACACCATGTCATTTGGATAGGACTTAATTGGAAAAGGTAACAATGCTGCACATAGTCCCATTTAACAGTCTGATTGTATGCAGACATGCATGTATTGTATAGTGGTAGCCTATATCTGCAAATGCAGCTTTGCTCCAGAGATGTAGATTCCTGCAGATGAATCCATGGGGTGGGAAGATAACTGAGATAAGTGACTTAGGAAGTTCCATCTAACAGTTAGTCATCATGCTTCTGTGCCACTCCAATTATTCTATTTGTCTGTTTGTCTATATCTGTCTGCATGCCTGTGCTTCTGTCAGTGTATCTGTCTTTGTATGCCTTTGTGTATGTTTGTGCGGCTGTCTGTCTGTGTGTGCTTGTGTATGTCTGTAAGTCTGAAACTCTGATTATCTGGAAGTCTCTCCGTGTCTTGTGACTCATGTCCTATGTGGCGTCTGCTCTTTCTCATATTTCTCATAATAATACTATTATTTCACTTTATAATAACTGGTAAACATTTCTCATAGTAATTCACTGGCTGGTCGTCTGTGTCAATGCAAACCTCAGTCTGATATTAGATGCTCAGAGTTCTCTGAATATGACACCTTTATTCAATTGCTCTTCTGCATGCTCTTATCCTTCTCCTGCTCTTCTTCCTATGCGTCTGTATGTCTGTCTACATATCTGTCTATATCTGTTCGCTTATGTCCCATACTGCCTGTCATTGTTCCACGATGCAACAATGACAGTGTTCGTCATAACCTCCAACTGGTCAACTGAGGAGGAGGGACGTGAGTGGACATTACCTCCAGGAATTCCTTATCCTCCTTCTCCGATGGACACTACATGTAAATCCCAAATACAGACAATGGGTCTTTTCTTATAAGACAGAGAGACGTTGATGCATCGTCTTAGCCATTAAGCGTATACACTGCCACATATCCAGCCAGCATAACATTCATTCATATAATATATACGTACATATATACAGACAGATAAACAGATAGACAAACAGACAGATAGACAAACAGACAAATAGACAAACAGACAAATAGACAAACAGACAGATAGACAAATGGACAGATAGACAGATACACGCAGGTAGATAAACAAACAGACAGACAAATAGACAGACAGATAGACAAACGGACAGACAAACAGACAGACAGATAGACAAACGGACAGACAAATAGACAGGCAGACAGATACTTAGACAGATAGGTAGACAGACAGATAGACAGGTAGGCAAACAGTTAATACGAAAAATAAGCAGGGCATTCAGAAGTCTATCCAGTCTAACAGATATCCAAATGAGTCCACTGGAATGATAGAATTCTGGATCTGTTCAATTCTCACCAAGCTTATACATCTAGACACATATTATGTAATTCAGCCTCCTGTAGTTTTTAGTGTTATACATCTGGATGAAACAAAGCAATGACTGCAGCAAGATTTTAATTCAAAGCCTCTTAAAGATTAATATTAATTTGATAATGTCATCTTATATTATACACGTAAATTTGTATAGCGCCTCTTCAAGAATATTACTAATCAGAGCCGATCCTACTTCAGCGTTGATTCTGAGTCGGAGTTAAGGCGCCAAATCGCCACAGAGCAATTGCAAGCGAAGGACTTGCTCAGAATCCTTACACTGCAGTGGCTTCAGGTGGATTCGAATCCGTGACCCTTCGGAAGCAAAGCGCTGAACTACACCAATAGGGCACCACGTTCCACGCCAGAGAGACATAATGTCATATGTTATGTGCCATAGTGTCATAATGTAGGCCTATATGATGTCAGAATGTCATATGTCATGATGTTAAATGTCATATCGTCACATGCAATATAATTATTATCATAATGTCGTTCTCCTGCCGTAAAGACATTTGTCGCTCATGGGTTGTTATACGTGGCTAAGGAAGCGAATGGACGGACAGAAAGACGAAGGAACCGAGCAGGATAGTTAGACGACCATATAGCAATAGAGACACAGACAGGCGATGAGACATCATCTTCGGAGGGAGAAGCAGGAGAGAAATGTGGCTTAATTATCGCATGACTAAGTTCTTCGTAATTGGTCTTCCATCCAGAAGATGGCAGAGAAGTAATCGCGACGAATGATCGAGTGAGGCGGAATTGGTTGGATATGGAGGAAAGGAAGAGGAAGGACGATTAGTCCATAAGTTAAAAAGGTAAGTTCAGTAGACGGGGAGGTTAGTCCTTGAAGTGAGAAGGTGAGTCAATGAGGTGAGAAGGTGAAGTAAAGATGCCAGTCCTTGAAGCGAAAAGGTAAGTATTTGAATTGAAAATGTAAGTCGTTGAAGTGGGACGCGAGTCCTTGAGGTTAGAAGATAGTCCTTGAGGTTATAAGATAAGTCCTTGAAGTGAAGAGGTACGTCCTTGAAGTAGAAAGGTAAGTTCATTCATTCATTTCGAAAATTTATATAGCGCCCCTTCAAGGAACCTACTCAGAGGCGCTCCGAGCCCAGCCACGGTTAAATAAAGAGAAATCTAAAAGTCCTTGAGATGAGAAGGCAAGTCGTTGAAGTGAGTAAGTTGTTCAGGCGGGATATGAGAAGTCCTTGCAGTGAGAAAGATAAGTGGATTCGAATCCGCGACTTTTCAGTCGCAGGGAGTCGAATATGCCACTATGCCACGCGTTAATAGATTAGATCGAATTCGAATAGAACTAATACGAACTGATTTGATGTTTATTTCTAACTAAGTCTGTTCCCGTCTTACGCCATCATTGTCTCTGTGTGTTCGTCTGTGTGTGTGTGATTCGATTGATTCTTGTCTGTCCTATTCTGTCCTCTTGTACTTTCGTCCATTGTATGCTATCATATATAATGCAGTCCGTCTTCCTGCTGCTTGTAGTATATCTATTCGTCTGTTCAACTTCACAACACTCGCTGCTGCTCGCCGGTTGTTCCGCTGATTCCAAGGCAACAATGACTTCCGCCCGGAGACGCTCTTGTTCCGAATTCAATTGCGCCGTCGTCGGTCGACTGGTTCCCTGTTCGGCCACCGATTCAGAGACAAATGGCGACCGGATTATTGCACCGAACGACCGTTTCATTCCTTTCAGAAGCCACATCGATCAGAGTTCCTGATGGGAGAAAGTGAGAACTACGTTTAGATTTCTCAATTTTAAGTTTACTGATATAATTGCCTATTCCCTACATGCTTGTATGTATAAGGGACTACTTACTTCACCATCTTACTCTTATTCAGTCTTTTGCGGAACCCCCCTTCAAAAAAAATAATTTTCTGGCAACGCCTCTGTCTAGGCCTGCTAAGTACCGCTTTGTTTCCCTCTCATTACATTCAAAAGCTTTTGATTGTCGTTGTGATTGTCCGAGGTCTTGAGGTCAATCTTCATTTCAGATAAAAATGTATCGATTGGCAATGCACATCAATCATAACGCAGGCTTTATTACTTAGTTTTTTACTTAGATTTTTATTATTTCTTCTAAAAAACACACATAGAAAGTAGTACTGTCAGACCTCTCATGATTATTGCGTCGTTTTGTTACTTGACATCATGTTTATTTACTGCAGGCTCCTTTGCAGAATGCAGTGCAATAATAAATGTCTCACCCTATGGAGAGAGAGAGGTGTAGCCCGCCGGTCAATTGTTGCCTTTTGATGATGTCTTTGTGACCGACAGAGAGCCGTGCCAAAATACATGTCAAATTTGACTACAATTTACGCCGCACAAGCAAAGATGTCGCATATTAAAAAATATAGGGTGAAATTGAGAGTTTCCAACACAGGCGCTTACGTACTCAGACGCTGTCTACGTCGACATTGATGGAATAGGTAATTTGTTTAAATGTAAACAAAAAATAAGTGTGGTATTTACAAAAGAAGATAAAACTTTAATTATTGGGATCGAAAATTAAGGATTATGGTCCGAAAATGTTTGCGAATGAGTTTTCGAACAGTGTCTTTGAAAAAACTGAAGAAGATGATTGATGCGTTTATTGAGCGCCGCGGCGGTTGGAACACGCAAGAAGCATGTTCCTTCTGAACGTCTCCTTAAGACCCGTTCACACTTCTCGAAGTCACAAACGATCTCAGTCAGTGTTTCAACCCGGGGGGGGGTGCCCCAATTTAATCTTCATTGTCAGATTGCGAGGGAGA
>JAQFXW010005771.1:0-10192 GCA_034693945.1 Dendrobaena attemsi
GTAGACGCGTATTGGTCCTGTAATGCTATGGATAGCGGAGGGGTGACGAAGCAGGGGCACAAGTATGTACTAGCCATAAGATGCTCAACAATTCTCTACAAAATTGGCAGAACTGAAATTGGCCAGTATTCTGAAGGAGAGGAAGGACTGGCGGTCTCTGCAACTAGTCGAATAATTGCTGTCTTCCATTGTGTTGGAACATGTGAGGCTGCAACAGATTGATTGATGAGATGCGCCAGTGTTGAATAATAGGCCGGAGCTGTGAGCCGGAGGAATGAGCCTCTTCTGGGCATCAGCGTAGAAAAGATCCCAAGCCACCTGAGGATCGGTGTTTTCTTGGATTGGTTTTGCATCGAAGTTCGCTAGGCCTGCGAGTAAAGCTGCGTGCTGGTAGGGTGATCTCCGGCGAAGTGACCTCTTCGCGTGTTGTTTATTTCGATCTTTTACTCGGCCGTTTGTAGTCGTGACAAGCGTTTTATGGTCCGTGGAGATGACCAATGTGACAACAGCGGCCTTGAATACTCTAGGAAGCAATATCATCAGAATGCCCAGAGTATTCTTGCCTCTTGTAGGGGCGGTGACAATCGCCTGCAGACCGGTGCGCTCAGCCACCTCCACCAAATCAAGCTGATTGAAATGGCCTCCCAGAATCACCATGGCATCCTCCTCCGCTCCCAGAAGTCCCTCCGCCGACAGCTCCAGCACTTCCATCAATTGTTCATTCCGGTAGATCGGGCGTGGGGATGGTAGAGCGTGCCAATCAGAGCAATTCCCGAATTGGTCTTGACCCTGATCCAGAGGAGCTCTATGGTTCTTCATTGACACATTCATCTTCTTCAAAGTCCCGGCTGACATAAACAGCTACTCCGCCTGCTCGTCTGCCTCTGCGATCCCTTTGGAATGTCCTGTACTCAGCAATGCCACCAACTTCTTCATGATGTTTCTCTTTAAAGTGTGTTTCTGTTATGATGGCAATTCCCACTCCGTAACTCAGTAGGTCCGCTCTGAGATGATTCAACGCATCATCTTTGACCAGGGACCGAGCGTTGATGACGTAGATTCCAGGAAGCTGCAGGCTTTGGCTATCTGATGTGTGATAGTTTTCATAGGCAGATAGTTCCACTTGAAGAAGACATCGATGATCGGCCCTTTCACATATTTGGCATCCTCTGGACTGTTCTTTCTTGACTGGCTGTCTATGGGGCTGTTGATTAGAGATTTACCACGGTAGCGCAGTACATCCAAAACCTTTAAGTGGCCTGTGATCATTACAACGTCTGCTTGCCTCTTACTTTTAAACGCATTTTCCATGCCCAAAACAAGATGAAAAACATTTTCACGCTAATGCGCGAATTGCTTACTTTAAAGAATGTTCTTAACTGACCCCACCCCTCACAAATGTTCTCACAGAATATGCTTGTGGTTAAGGCTGTTTACAAATTATAAAGTTATGAGAAACCAGCGTTCAATAATTTGTACAATATACATATCATATAGGAGTTGCATTCATTTCAGACCGTAATCAGACGTCCACAAAAGGATTAAAGGACCACAATAGAGGATGAGGGTTAGGGTTAGGGTATAAGGGTTAGGGTTAAGGCTTAACGGGTACCCGGGTACCCGCCCGTTCGTTTGACGGGTACCCGATCAGGTATTTTCACGATTTTTGACAGCCTTACTTGTGGTACGGTAATCTATAAGTTGTTAGAGCAATGCACTTTCCTCACTACAAGTATCCTAGCCTAGACAACTGCTGCAAATTAAATAGTTATCAATAAAAAAAGTGGCTTTACAATTTTTTATTATGTAATTATCTTAGAAATTTTATTTTATTATCATGCCATTACTTCTAAACTCAATTTCCATAAAAAAAAGTTCTAAAAGTGTTCTCGCTCCCGTTTGAATAATTTTTACCTTTCCCAAGTCCAAAGTGTTCCCCCATCTGTCAGAACAGATCGCAGCCTCTGATAGGTGACATGTTGGGGAGAGACGGCATCTTTGGATAAAGAGAGCACTTCAGAAAAAGGCAGTGCTTCGGTGTGAACACACCAATCTGACTTTGCAATAATTGTTCTGATCTTGTTACTGTTCAACTTGTCCACATTAGCTGCTGGATCATTCATTCCCTGAGGTGTTCCATTCAAGAGGCGCTATATAAAAATTGAATGTCCTTGGAAAACTAGTTGATCTGGATTGAAATACGTCCACACTACTAATGAGTTACAGCAACAAATTGCATGTCAACATAACAACATAATTATGGTTTAAACTAGCAAAACAGTTTGAAATAAAGCTAGAAATTTCACCTGCCTGAAATTATCATGTGACTCGATTTCTGAAAGAATGAAGACTTCCTGCAGAGAGATTATTTAAATTGAGGATAAAGTATTTTCTTCCTCAAGACTCGATTGCATCATACAGTCACCGGGGGGACAAATTTATTCTGAAACACATCCTTTGAGGAGGGGTTGAGAATGTGTCTAGACTCAGCCGAGGGAGAGATCAAAGTTTCTTCCGGAATGTCGGCTCCCTGGTACATACTTATAATTACAAGTGTTTCACTCCAATCTCAGAAAACTAATCCATGGAAAAGCAGAGACATAGCCAGCCATACACATAATAACTTGTATCTAAAAAGTGGAGGGTACCAATTTATTCCCTACGTTCCTTTCTTTCATGGAGAATAAATTAATTAGTAAAGGTTCAGAAAGAGCAAGGGCAAAATAATAATAAAAAATTTTCTTTTGTGTCTTCTTAAATATAAAAGATCTCCAACAGTGACGCTTGGAAAAGTAAAATTACAAAATATGAAATCACGTTTTTATTTACTGTATGGATAAGTGGGTGCACAGTACACCTACTTAAAAAGTGGAAGGTTACAAGACCAAAAATTGCGCGTAGGCACACACAAATTTTCGGTACAGCTCTAGTTCGGGCCTCTGCAACATTATTTATCTCTTATTATTTATTATCTAAATATTATCACGCAACATATGGCGTTTTGTGAAGAATTATCAACAACAATTTATTGTTGCGGCTCTCATTCTTAAGTGATCAACATTAAAACTAATGATCACTTCTAAACCAATGGTTTCATTAACTTTCTTATTATTACTTATTATCATTTATTATTAGAACCGTGAAAATTGGTGGACAAACTGTCAATCTGAAGCACGGTTAGTCAGTTATGAATGAATAGACTATTCGTCTACAAATGTATTAATGTAAATTGAAACAAGGCAGACTGCACCACAAAACAGTACCCGAGTGGCTGGACGCACATGCTGCAATGCGGAGGGCATGAATTTCTAATCTCTAGAGGTCTGCATCAATACTTATTTATCATGACACTTAATAATATAGGATGTTTGAGTATATTACAATGGCACCCCATACACAACTGATCTACATCTAGTATATTTTAAGATAGTGTGAAAATGTCTGCTGAACAAAGTACATCTGTTCAATAGTTACATGCCTGCAAAACAGAGTTATAGGTAACAATTATAGGTCTGCTGAACAGAGTTACATGTATACAAGAAATACAATTTTGCTGAGTTACATGCAACACTTGCATGCTACATGTTTAACATGTAAAATTGTAAATTTTAAATAATAATATAAAATAATATAATAATATATATGTAAAATTGTAAATTTTAAATAATAATATAGATTATTCAATGTGTAAAACATTTTTATACAACATGTTTAAGTTACATGCTAAATAGAGCTACAGCAACATATTCATGTTTTCTCAACAGAATTACAGGCAACAGATCCACCATGTCTGCTGGACAAAGTTACAGGCAACATATCCATGTCAGCTGAACAGAGTGACATGTAACACTCAGTAACAGTAACAGGTATGCTGAACAGAGTTACAGGCAACAGATATAGTCTGCTGAACAGAGTTACAGGCAACAGATATAGTCTGCTGAACAGAGTTACAAGTAACAGATATAATGTCTGCTGAACAGATTTACATTTAACACTAAGTTACAGTAACATTTCTGCTGAACAGAGTTACATGCAACACATATATGTTTTCTCAGCAGAATTACAGGCAATAGATCCAAGCCTGCTGAACAGAGTTACATTTTAGGGTAAATCTTATGCGGTGGAATATTCGAGGATATTCCGCCACAGAGGCAATTATGCACGCTTTGGTTGGCTGAAGCTTCCGCCGCAGAATATCGGTTAGGGTCAGGGTACCCTTCGTGAGGGTCGGTTAGGGTCAGGGTACACGTCGTGAGAGTCGGCTAGGGTTTTTAATCATCTGTAGTCATTTTCGTCGGATCAAGGCTAAATCATGATGGACGATGGCGGAAGCCTCCGCCGCAGAAGCAATACGCTATATTTAATCTAACCGCCTACATATTTAATCTAACCGCCTACCTTACCGTACTTGTTTACCTTAAATCTTCAAAAAATATGACCCATTCAAATAACTTAGGCCTATAAGTCATCAGTGGGCTATCAAATGCTCAATGAATACTCCAAATCTGCATCACAACAATTCCAATTCTATCGTTATATATTTATTAATGTACCTCTCACTTCATTCATAAATGAGTAGCACTGCAGGCTTACAGTATGCCTAGGTCTACAATCGATGGGACATAGGCTTAAGCTTTCATGATGCCCTGGAGTCCGATGCTTCTCATCTAAGCACACACTCAAACTTGCCAACGCCACATACGCAATCAACAATCAATGTTAGCTTCGCTTATATTTATTTCATTTGTATTGTTTATTAAATCACCAGCCTATTTATATAGAGGGATCGTTATCAAAGTCACTACTCTGCACGGTAACTGTAAATATAGCTGTATACATCGATCGCCACATCAGACATTACTACTTTCTGAACAGCGCATTGATAATCACCATCGGCTAATTAGCAATGGAAGGCTTCGATTAGTTTATGGAGACTTGTTGTCACTCACCCTGGAGGCTGTCCAGACCGAAAATTTAGAACAAACTTTCGCTGTTCCATGTCCGTTTACGACGGACGACCTACTTCTTCTTCTTCGGCTTCATTGGAAACAAAGACCACATATCGGGCGTGAATGCCATCTCTATTGAGTCTGCATCGCGCTTCGAGCGGTTGATTTTAAAAAAATGTCGCTTGTAAGCCAAGATTGGAAAAAACTTGTGTAAGAAGTGATCCAAGAACTGTGATGATAGAATCTAGATCACAACCTGATTCATTTGTCAGTCTTCTAAGAGAGACAATTATAGACTAGGCCTACACCAAATCAATCACAATAATGAATACTGAGTCCAATATGTTTTGACTTAGTGTAGCGCTTCTGAAACTTTCCGCTAAAAAATAAATTAAAATATTGGTGATTTAGTGGGGCTACCATCAATTTCTATCATTATGTAATACTAATGGAATGGAGTGTCATTTGTTATTACTATAGCAGGTTTGTTAATGGAACACTCAAGCTAATTCACCCAGTGCCCTTCAACATAATATTTTATTGTTCTGAATTTATCTTTCAAGTGGTGCTTTAGAGTGAACAAATAATTCCGGATTCAGATCTCTTTGTGCAGATGTCTATTTTGGTTGACACAACTTCAAAACTTAGTTATTTTTATACAACATTGAATGGTAGATTACATATTTAAAACTTTAAATCCTCACAACCGACACTAAACCATATCCCACATGTACATGTTATATTGGAAGAAATTGGCAAGTAATACATTTATTTTCTTTCCTCTTTTGAGTTGTAGGACCACATTATGTTAGTAACACATACATTGATTTTACTTTCTTGAACCTCTGCTGCAGATCGTATAGCAAACAACCTTACACATGCAGAAATTTAATTTTACAACCGCACATGATAAAATATCCTTTACTCTTGATTAAATGTATTAATTCATTATCATCTACAGCAGTGCGTGGTTCTCAAACCTTGCTCCAAAAGTGGACTGCCAGGAATAAAAAGATGCCAGCTCAGACTTTCAAAGAATGAACAACAAATAAGTTAAAAACGGACAAATTGGGAAGGATAAAAATATCTTCTATTCCAAATTATTTCATTTGGACATTTATAAATAATGTCCATTATTCTATTTTGATTTAATTAGTAAATCTCTAGTCAACTAAGGCATAAAATAAACCGACAAATGTATCAGATTTGCCAGATGGCGACGATCGAAACCAAATTATTGTGAGTCCACGGCTTGCTGATTCAAACTTGTGTGGATTGATTATTCTGGCTAAAACGAATCTTCAACCTGACATTGAAAAACTGAATTATAATACCCTACAACAAAAATCGAATAAGACTTAAAATAATTAAAATTGATTTAATTCTAAAAATTACCATATTTATTCAAGCAAAAACAATGCCTTTTAAAACTTAATTGAGGCATCAGCCACGCCTATAAAGGTTTAAGTAAGTGCCCGAAGCTCAAAGTTAATCCTTTGAACCCGATATCCCTCTATAGCTGTATGATTTCGGTACAATTTTCAAGGTCTCGGGTTCAAAGGGTTAAACATTAGAAATTATTCTTCATTTTTCATTACATGTATATCACTTGACAATTAAATTCCTCATAAATTTTAACCTTGTGGCCCCTGATGTCCTCAACTAAGAAAACGCGGCCCCAAAGTCCAAAAAGTTTGGGAACCACTGATCTACAGTAAAACAATATTCATCACTATTGCTACCATTCAGCAACTTACTACACGTATATGAGTATAATAATGTCATTCTTTGTGACTATATGACCACAGTTACAAGCCTGCTCATCCTCTCTGGAAAAATCACGATTTTCAAAAACGGCAAAACACAACAACTAAAGTTAAAGTCAATCTAACAACACATCAAGCAACATCGGTGGTAAACAGCTCCAGGACTATTTAACAGTACAACGCCAAAACAATATACATCTCCAGTTTCCACAAAGTGGCCTCAGAATTTCACCAGCTAGCTTCAAATTTGATTCGAAAAGAAAAACACATCTTGAAAAATAGATTATATGTATACAAATAGCAGCAGGAAATAAAGGTTTTGTGGCTTACAGTCGAGACTAGTCAAACGTTAGTTAAGCTTCTACAGGAACTGTCGAAAACTGTGTTTTTCACCATCAACGACAACACAAAGACGCACTTTCCAATGAAACATAATACTCAACAGTTTTGACGACACACACTCATTCACTTGGTTATTATGAAGCAAGACGATATCATTATTTGGAATCGGAAGGCCTTGAACATTCTTGTACTCTGTAAGCTTAGAGTGAACTTTCCACAGGAACGTATTCCGTCACACCCCCTTTAGTCAGAATTTGTACCAGACTTCCGTTTGCTGGACGATCCTGGCCTTTGACCCACTTGTGCAAAAGCCTAAGCAACACAAGAAAACAGCAAGTAAGTGCAAAGAACATTCAAACTAACAAAATATGGAAATTATCAAACTAAATTACAGAAATGCAACTCCAGGACAGATTCATTTGAATATCGAGTGCCCTGATTGTATAAAGACTGTGTTCTAACAATATGGCAATGTATTACACACACCATAAACTAAACATAAAAGATTCTAATAGCAGCAAAGATTACTTCACCAGGACAGGTTCATTTGAATATTGAGTGCCCTGATTATATAAAGGCTGTGTTCTAACAATATGGCAATGTATTACACACACCATAAACTAAACATAAAAGATTCTAATAGCAGCGAAGATTGCTTTTTCAATCCAAGATACAATGAAATGCAAAGCTAATTTTATGTATTTGCTGCTCACCTTCGTATACACCACATTATTAAATACAAGTAAGCTTCCTAGCCAAAATTTTCAAATTGCAGTATCATGTTTGTGATTCAGTGCAAAAGTTCCCTTTAACAACAGAAATATGCCTCTAAATAGTGAAGATTAGTGTGTATTTATATAATTATTGCACTCTAAGCAATACATTCACTGAGTGAGTAAACACAAGTTCGAGGAACGTGCATGATCGCACGAGCACAACCTGCCCAGTGCTCTCATATTACATTCAAATTACATTACGAAAATATAAAAATTAATTAAATGGAATGTGTTCAGTAATCATTCCATCTCAGAAGAAGTAAAGTATTTAAAAAGCATACATCTCCCACAAGCAGAACTGACAACAAGAAAATGCTTTTGGAACCGAACCAACTGAAACAGAATGCAAAATTACACATAGGTAGTTTGTGCCACCCGGCCAATTCTTAAATGGCATGAAGAAAAGAAACGTACTCAGCAACCGCTGACAGTGAGGTAAAGTTGGAAAAGTCTGCCTTAGGCATAAACCTCCGATTCATTGGAGTATCCAAGGTCACCCTAAAATGGCAAATCAGTTTACACAGTTATTTGGATGGATCATTCGATTATCCTCTTAGCTTTGATTTGCAAATGGTTGAGTATTAGTCTATGTTCTAAGTTACTACTGGTAATATACAACATCATACAGGAAACATTTAGCTGAACTGATCTTCTGAATGGATGGTGACCTTATAACCCATTGATTTTGGTTTGACAAGGGTCGATAATACCTGTGTATCTCTCTATGATGCAATCAAATCTACTATTCCCGGAAATCGAAACGAGAACTATCTGATAAATGGATTCTACACACAATTTCTCAAGATTTTTAAAACTCAACAGCAAGAGCAACAAGAAAGAACTTTCCTTAAAATTTGCCACATGAATGGATAGCTAAGTTATAATTGAACATGAAAATTGAATATAATAAGAAACCTTTCAATAGCATCTATTAAAACATGACACAAGTAGAAATCATATTTAACAATTTTATGTGATTAAAAAATTCAAACTATAAGGCTTCAGGATGTGAATTCAGATTTACAATGCAGCAGTGAGGCCATTTAAAAGTATCCTTGCTATCTCTCAAACTGTGAATCGGAAAACACAACTTACGGCAGAATGGCCGATACGAAAGCATTGCTTGGAAGGCCACCGCTTGGCTCAGCTAGACTCTTCACAAGTTGATGAACAGCAGCTTTTGCCATTCCATAGCCAATCATGCCTACATATAATCGAATGACAAAAATGACCTATGACAATATCGTAACTCTAATCTCAAAACTTGTAAAGTGTCACTCGAATGCCAAGAACAGGGCACCAACATTCACGAACATTGAGTCACCAGTCATGAAAGGGTGAACATGTCTGAAGAGTGGCAGTGCATCCTCTAACTGAAGAATGTGAAAATCCATGATTCCATATTGGATTTAAGTTACAATAGGTTTTTTTATAAGAGGTTTAATTTACTCGCTACTTTTTAAATATCTACTTTAACCTCTGCAACGGTTACATATGAATTAACAAATGCATGCATTTCAGATACAAATAAATGCTAGATTTAAATATGCTCATTTATTTTTCACAGCCTTTTGTTCCTGCCACAGAAATTTTACCAAAACATAAATTCATATGTCTGCAGTAACGAGGAGACCAGTTGATATACAATTTTTTATACATGTATCAGTCACTCAGCTCGACATTCTGCATTCAGACTTCACAAGGCAATTTTAAATGGACAAATTATTGCTGTATAACATGGCGGCTGGTACCCAGGAAATGATTCCCCAGTGACAGAGAGAACATGAGCAAACAGTGATTGGTCAAGTTCAAAACCCAGCAGAACCCTGTTCCACAAATGTTCTACTTAAAATTTAAAAATTGTCTAGTCAGATGCATTTACTATAATAAATGCTCAACCAGCATACTAAATATGCAGTCAGCATTAAATGCATATTTGCACAAGATTGGCACAATAAATATATTATTCATAGGTAACATACAAGTATTAAACTTGCCAACTGTAAAATTTATATAAAATGCATTATAGGCTTACTCTAAGAACTGTGTGGCAGTAACAAAAACGTTGCAAAATATTAAGATATATTAAGAAATATCAATGATAAATTCATAACTATAAATGTCAGCATTGTAAAGTACAATTCTTGATTAACTAAACAAAGAGTAATAAATTACAGTATGAATTATAATGTAAAACAAGCCCTTAAGTCAAACTCTAACACCATAAATATTTCTATCAATTCCACTAGATTGGAAGAAGCTAAATACTTAGACTTAACCCATAACCGTACTTTTATTGCGCCAATAGAAAACAACAGATATCACAATGAGTGCACAAACGAGGAACAATGGGAGAAAC
>JAQFXW010005772.1:0-10191 GCA_034693945.1 Dendrobaena attemsi
TAATATGGAATAGCCTACCAATTCAACTGAGAAATATCCCAACTTTTCGTTTGTTTAAAACTCAATTACGCATTTACATCTTTTGCAAGAGTACCTAAATCTTATAGTGTGTGTTTTAGTTAACTAGTTAAGTCCTTCACTAATTAATTTCTTAGTTTTTCACTGTACTATATATAACATGATTGCCTTCTTTGAAATTATGCTCTGTACTTATTTTAGGGTGACCCTTGTTAGCGAGGCCTAGGCCCCTTTAGGTTTCTCCCATTGCCTCCATTGTCAAAGTTTATTTGCTAAAAAAAATTGTTACTGTATAATTTTACACTGGAGTCAATCAATAAAAAATGTGGTTATGGTTATGGTATTGCCAAAACTAAAGTATTTCCTCATAGATCTCAAATTTAAAGAGCGTCTCTCACAGGATTCCCACTCAGAGCTCTCATCCCCAAGAGAAAAGAAATCTTAAAGATCTAGAAACCGATGAAGAAAAGCAAGTTTATCCCGTAGTGAATTGGAAAGGTCATTTCAAATATCCGATGTTGAACCAAGGCTTAAAGTCCTAGTGGCTTAGCATGACAGTAAGGTTAAACCTGTGCAGTAGTATTTAATATTGTGAGAAGTGGAAAATTTGATTATAGTTTTTAGAGTGTGCAAATAAGTGATGTAAAGAAGTTAGGCACTTTGATTCTGTCAATGTGCGTCTTGTGATAGCTTACTGCCACTATGTTTATACTCGTATAATACTCGTATACTGTAATAAGTTCTGCCAGTCTGTGTGTATCTAAACTTAGAATGATGCATTTGGGTTCTAGTCATGGGATGTTGGATGTGTGTCATATAAGATATAGCAACTCTTAAGGTTCCCACATGTCTTTCATACAGAATTGAAAACAATACTCTTTCACCAATCCTGTCCTGATACTTCCCTTTATCCTCACCTTCCTCGTCGTCTAAATTGTAAACTCGGCTGTCCTCCTACCTGACTTCTGTTAATCTTAGCCTCTGCGGCCCTGCGTAATGATTTTGATTTGACAAAGCGCCTATAAATAAGCCGGTTGTTTTGTGGGCTCTATAGATGTTTCTAGTTATGATTACAATTAAAGAACATGAAAAAGGCAGAGATTCTTAGAACTAGGGTGTTATCGAGATGGTCTTTTGTGGATATTTCGTTGCATGCTCATCGTGTTTGGCTGGTGACTTATCAGATATGAATGAGCATTCGTCACGCAGTCACAGTGTCTTCCTAATAAACGTGAAACAAGAGAACACGGAAACTGAAAAGAAACTCAGTGGAAAACTTTACTTGGTCGACTTGGCTGGCAGCGAGAAGGTGCAGTTTGAGTTTAAATTTCTAATCTGTTGCTTAGTGCTCTTAATTTTTTTTTATACCCGAGGTATGCATGATCCCTCAGGTGGTACAAAATCTGTTCGGAGACAGAGGAAAATTTAGAAAATTTATTATTATTGTTAGTAATAAAGTCATGTTAGACATTTAGATGGCTGGAAAAATGAATTTTCTAGTTAAAATATTATATGAGGTGGGAGAAATTTAAGGTCACACGGAACTGAATTAAACAATTCTAATGAAGCATTTATGTGAGTGTAAATATAATATATATAATATATATTCTATATTATATATAGATATATACAATTGTACATTATTGTATGTGATAGAAGTTCAAGGGCCATAAAAGGTAGTTTACCAGGTATAGATTTTTCTCGTTACAGGTGAGCAAGACAGGTGCTGAGGGATCTGTGCTTGATGAGGCAAAGAACATCAACAAATCGTTATCTGCTCTAGGAAATGTTATCGCTGCTCTGGCAGATGGCAACGTGAGTCTTTAGTTGGCATTGTGCGACCAACCAAATATCGTAGTTACAACACTCTATTCTAAATTCTCAGCTAGGTATATAGGAGCTTCCATGCGAAATAAGCTTCCTACAGAAATTTGCCATGCGCCCAATTTGTCTGTATTTAAAAAGATGGCGAGTGAGTGTTGTCTTTTTAGTTAAGTTATTACCGTAGTTAAGCAACTAGTTAAGTGTGATAAATAAAGTCAAGAAAAAAATTGGAAAGAAAATGTGATTCCAAAATAGCATATAAATTATCCATTACTGCGTGTCTATTTATCCTTTGATATATAATATAGGTCACCATTTCCCAGCGGGATTATTATCCCTTCAGGACTTCCTTGTTATGCCAGCAGTGCAGATATGCATTTCTACAAATGTACAATGTAAATTTGTCGATATTGTTGGATAACAATGAATGATTGACTGATTCCATGATGTATGATTCTCTGTGTCTTTAACGTCTAGACTTCTATGAGGCTTTGTGGTGTAGTGCCTTGTGACCGAAAGGTGGTCTCAATTATTTTGCCCAGAGCAACATCGACATTCTTTCTGGAAGACATAATTAAAAGATAAAGGCAGATGTTGTTAAATTGATGTGATTGCTTAATTTTATTTCATTCCATCAGCGTCCAGTTTAGTTCAATTGAGATTTACGGAGCAAGTGTGATTTTGTGATTAGATTGATTGACTCTGTGTTTCAGGGCTTCACTCCCTACAGAGACAGCAAACTGACGCGTATCCTGCAGGAGAGTTTGGGTGGAAACGCCCGCACGACGATGGTCATCTGCTGTTCGCCTGCTTCGTACAACGAAACTGAGACAAAGTCTACACTTCTTTTCGGTCAAAGGTCAGAATAGACATTACACAATTGATTACATTTTGAGTTAATTAAAATGCGTATTTTCAAGCATAAATACATTTGCGCTTCTTGCTGGTTTAGAAATCACCTAAATTAGGAAAATCATAATACAATGTTTTGTGACTCAGTTAATTTTTTTTTAATCATTGGCAACAACCTCCATGTAGTGTTGGTCTTGTACTTGTCCATATCATCACTCTGCAGTGTCTACACAGAGTTGCATACAAACTACAAAGACTTATCATATGCTTGGATTTTTAGACATTTATTTCTAGGTATATTGATGATAACTAGTGTTTTTAAGATTTTGTTTCTGTTTCATGTAGAGCCAAGACGATTAAGAACTCGGTGATGGTGAATGAGGAACTGACGGCGGAAGAATGGAAGCGCAGATACGAGAGGGAGCGAGATAAGAATGCTCGGCTGAAGGGACTTCTTGAGAGATATGAGGCTGAGCTCGCCAGGTGGCGTAAAGGTAACAGTGACTCGTGTTATCTGATATGGGACTAAACACCACAAAACCAGTCACAAGTACCGAAATAAATTTTTTGAGGTTTTTACACCAGCATGTAGGTGCTACATTTACCTTCCCAAAACTATTTTCAGCTTGTTTATACCTAATATACATGTGAAGTTATAGCGTTTTTGAACCTGACTGCCTGTAGAAATCGTAAACTGAGAAATCGGCGCGTAAAGTTTGGCCTTATTTTCGGGTGCATCATGTGACCTGGTGAACTGTTTGGTGGCCTAGCAGCTTCCAACCGCATTCTCATGCGTTACGATGTAAGCAGGTCTTTAGCATTTCTTATATTATCGTCAAAAGATTACGCACCAGTTTTAAATTTGGATTTTTAGTTGTTATTCGGTTTAATTTTTAGTCGTCGTCTAGAACTATAGGATTCATTATTCATCATTATCACCAGAGCCTAGGCCAATCACAGCCAAACCTTATGAACCACAGCGGATATGTCACGTGATCTGGCAGAAGCCACAGTTAACAACTGAAGGTGACCCATTTCGGGCCAATCCTGGCGCGTAATAAAAAAGAGAAGGTCACAGTGTATTAAATGAGCAGAAAGAGTCGATTTCCTTCTTCAAAACGAGACCAAGGAGACGAGGACCATAACGTCGTCTAATGTCTCAACAAATGTTACGAAATTGTGACTCAAATCCTTGATTTCAATCTCAAACCAGAAGAGATATATATGGCTCTTAATAAAAAAATATTTTTGCATAAATAGACACATAAAAACAGAAATTACATATATGCTATTTGTATTATATGGTATATTTTTTGTAATTGATTTTGCATTAACCTCAAATACGATCGATCGGCTTGAGTTTTTTTTTCTTTTTTTTAGGGTGATTGAATTTTGCGACAAGTGACTTATTTTGTGAGATCTAGTCACATATTACCAAATCTGAATTGCAAAAAGCTGATATTACAACGAGCACAGAACTTTTCTGAGTCTTGGGAGGATTGCTGTGCTTTCGTCTTGTATTTATGTATGTTGTGGCATGTAGAGCTTACATGACCTTGCTTCAGTAGCATTTATTTTGCTTACTTATCCCAGTTCAGGTGTAAGACAAAGTCATTACCGCTTCCATTACGAAGTGTGGTTTGCAGTTGGACCAATGATTGAATGCAGGATGTACTAACTGACTGACTTGACCAGAGGCTGTTGGAGCATCAATCAGTGATGCTGCATGTCAGGGCACGAGTGTGGAAATTGTCTTGTATTGTATTCTTGAAAGCTTTTAGTATAATAGCGATCAAACAAATTCATTTATTCCCAAGCAAGTTGGCACAATCGCAATTTGTTACAATTTGAGTAGCCAAAGCACCTATCATAGTATCCACTGTTTAGAGGCGTTTTCGACTAAAACACTGAGTGCGAGTTAGCATGCTAAAATGCCTCATTTACTACCACATCTGATGAAAGAAGATTGTTTCCACCTATTGGAAGCTATGGGACTGAGATCTGATCCTGTATTCTTTGTACCAGTGCCTTGTCCATTATACTAACTCTCTCTCTCTTTCTAGTGCATTTACAAGTGAAGGACTTGCTCATGGTCCCTAAGCTGTGATTTGAGGTAGATTCGCATCTGAGACCTTCCAGTTGCAAGGCATCAATCAAACAGACCACTACACCACCATGTTCCACTGCAATGCATTAAACTCTGGTGAATGAGTAAAATTCTATTTGAAAATTGCAAGAAATGTGAACTATAAATAAGTAGTGTTTTTTGTTACGATGTTGATTCGATGCTGGAATGTGCAATTTGTGATTAATGTTGATGTTTAGAAGGGCTTTGTTGTGTTTGTATTATAGGTGAGTCAGTTCCTGAGGATGAGCGAACTATGGTCAAGGATTCCAGTGATGTACTGAGTGCTGCCAGTTCTGTTGCCCATCTTCCTTTGGCCCACCTCAGTTCTGCGTCTGGCACAGCTGTTACGGATGCAGAGAGGGTCAACTGGGAAGAGGAAAAACAGAAGCTGTATCAACAACTCGATGACAAGGTATCCAGCAGTGAATTTCCTGCAATTCTTGTACTGCTACAGAGGCCTTTGACCAAACGTTATAGATAAAATGTACTTCGTAGTTGTGCTGAATAGCAGTTTGCATGTACTTAGAATCTGTGAAACATGCATTTTGTAAGGGAATGTGTCTGTCTGTGACAGGAAGCATAGATTTGTTTCTGCTGCAATTCTTCTGTCTTAAGGTTTTTATTCGTTAGCAGTACAAGTGCTGATTAATTGCTTATTCATGATTTCATCATTTTCATGATTCAAGAAAGATATGATTGTTACTGTTTATTTTATAATATTAGTGTGACCTTCTATTCTATTAAAAAACCAGACTAAATGAACTCTTTTTTAGCTACATAGTCAATGTTGGCATGATACTGATGTGTTGCGCATTCAACAGGATGATGAGATTTACAATCAATCACAGTTGGCCGAAAAGTTCAAAGACCAGGTCATGGAACAGGAGGAACAGATCGCTGGTTTGATGAAGGAGAGAGACACGGCGATCCAGGAGAGTCAGCGTCTGCAGGCGGAGAATGAGTCATCGATGAACGAGGTGAAGGAGGTTCTGCAGGCGTTGGAAGAACTGGCGATGAACTACGACCAGAAGTCTCAGGAAGCGGTTTCCAAGGACAAGGAGAACGAAGCGCTGCTCGAAGATTTAAAGAAGAGCGCTGTAAGTATTCTGGTCTTTTTTCGTTTCAATGTGTATTAAACCAAAGTTGGCTTTCATTCTACAGAAAACTGGCTACAGGATTTTGGCATTGGTCTGGCTCCTGTCCACCTTCGGCATTCATCGTCAATTCACATTACGTTGATTAATGAGCAGGGTGCCACAAGATGAACTATTGGTACCCCGCTGTAGGACTGCAACGTTGGTCTTTATTAGTGTGTGGTCCTACGACCTGGAACAGCCTTCTTGTTGCACTTTGTTTAGTTGTTTATTGACCTGTCGATGCAGGCGTTCATACGTTTTACTGTGATTAACTTGTAGGCCTCTCTGCAGGCGCTTGAGGCTGAACTAAGTCAGGTGAGAGATGGAAGTCTACATCAGAAGAAACGTGCCACTGAAATGATGATGAGCCTACTCAAGGACCTCGGAGATATCAGCAGTTTACTCGGTGGCGAATTCAAGGCACGTCTATCTTCTTGTACAGAATTAAAGTATATTAAAGTATTTTCATAGAACAAGTACAATTAACAGAGTAAATACAGACTTATTACAAAGCATATGATGGGTACTAGAAAAAATAAAAATGAACAGCTTTTTTGCTCAAAAGTATTTGAGTACTGAATGGATAAGTTATAATTATGGATTTACTACGTAGCATTTATCGACTATGCAGTGTTAGTTGTGGATTATAAAAAATTTGTGCAAATGCTAGTACATCATACTAGCAGAACAAACTTTTCACATTTACTGGAAAACCAATTTGAAACCATAAGTCATGCAATTATTCGTATCGTGATGTCATGTTTACTGTTAGCTGTTTTACTGAAACATCCAGGTGTCTATTTTCAGATGGACCTACAGAAATCACAGATTTTATCTGGTGACAAGATTGATGAGGACTTCACGATTGCACGTCTGTACATAAGTAAGATGAAGTCGGAGGTGAAGAGTCTGGTACAACGTTGTTCTCAGCTCGACGCTTCCCAGACGGAAAGCAACAAAAAGTTGGATGAGACGGAGAAGGGTCTTTCGGACTGCAAACTCGTCATCCAGCAGGTCTTTCGTTATTATAATTATCACAACTCAGCCTCTCAAGAAATGTGAACTCAAACCAGAATTTGATATTAAATGGACATTTATTCAATAACTGCCATCTTGGCTACTTCTCATTGTATTTTCAAGTGACACTCCACTCACAGATTGGTTCACAGCTACCAGTATAAAATAAATAAGATTGCACACCCCTGCATAGCTAGATCCTATTGATCTTTTTGACAAGCTCCAAAGACAGGCCATGTCCAAACAATGTTGTAAGATGATGGTACAAATTTCATGATCTTATTGAGCACGCATCTTGACATGTGTTGAGAACCTACTCATTTCACTGCTGTCCTTAGGGAGTGTGGGCTGTGCTGACCTTGAGAGACGTTCGGTATAAAACCTCTATTTCGAATGCTTATAGAGTATTCACACAAACTGCGATTTAGTAATTCTTTCATAATTATAGTCTTTGAATAATGAAGTTTATAATTGCAAGAACGTTATGACTTAGCTATTTTGATCTGATCAATAGAATACTGTATATTCGTTAATTGCAGATAAAAATTTGCTCAAGAGAAGGTTTGTTAATTTTCTAGCAACTTGATGTGTTCCTTGAAAGGTTGATTGCTGGGAATACTCAGAACAGCTGGGACATGTTATTCAGGAAATGTTGAAATATTCGTGTGTTAAGTGTAACATTGTTGTGATTGTTCAATAGCAAGAGGCAAAGATGAAGACGGTTTCGGAGACGGTGAAGGAAATAGATTCTAAGAAGCGCCAGCTCGAACAGCAGGTGGACCACCTGAACGAAGAATGTGCTAAGCTAAATGCCAAAGGTGTGTATTTCGACATTTCTTTTGGCAATATTGCAAAATCTGGTATTTGGCAGAGTCAGGTGATTGCTAAGGAATGAAATCAGCTACCTACCACTCTCTCTACCTGGCTCAAATTCCAATTAGATGAAGGTCGTGCCTCTATGTTCGGGAGCCTTGATTACAGTGTGCGTCTTTGTCTTTGTAATTTTGTCTTTTCCAGTGATTAATTGATGTTTGATGGTTTTCAGAACAACTCTTCTTGTCGCAATTGGCGGAAAAGGAGAAGGAGAAGGACGAGGTTGCGTCTTCAACTCAGATGAAGGACGCTTTGGAGAAGCAGATGGAATCTCACAGGGAGCAGCATCAGCGCCAATTGGCTGAACTCCGACAGGAGATCTCCGACAAACAGGAGCGCATCGACCAGCTCACCGAGTACGCGTTATCTTACGGTTATCCATGTCGTCTTAACATCTGGATTCATTATTCGAGTCCTTAATACTAATCTCCTTGAATGTTAATTAGTGTTTACAAGCATATTTTTAATTTGGCTTTATGTTTTCTTTGAAGGTAGCTAGCTATCAATCGATCCATTTACTGATCCTATTTGATTATATTTCTTCCTGCAATGTTAAAACAAGACTTTGCTTTAGATGCTTATAACAGATGTATAACATACATTCTGGAGGATATGCAACTGTTGTTAAATATAATAGGTGTGTGAGGAAATTGGAAGAAGATTTCATTCTAAAAGTGTTGTTAATTATTATTGAATACTGTATTGGTAGTGGGTAAAAGTAACCTTGCAAATACAATTCTATATCCATGTCATCCTGACATCTATCTTCATATTCCAGTCTTTAATACTTAGCTGTTCAAATGTCTATAGACATAAGCATATGGATACTTGCCTTTGGAAGTAGCTGTCAATCTATCTATTCTTTGATCCTGATTGATCATGTCTTCCTGCCATCGTTTAGTTCCTTCATCTGATGCTACATTAATCTATGATTAAAATTAGATTATAGTTAGTTAGCGGTTAATTAATGAAGTTGTTTCTACTGATAGTAAACCGTGTACTGAGTTATTATATGAGTGTATAGTGTATATCAAATAGCAAAAGACAAAGCTGTTTCTTTCTGCATCATTCTTTAGTTTAACGGCTTGAGATGAAGCACTTTTACGGCAATTTTAAGGTTTTATTGAATTCCTTGCTAGTCTTCTTTATCTAATGAAGTAATGTAATAACATCTGTGTTTCTTTTGTCTGTGCAGTACTTCGCAAAAGGTGCAGCTGGCGCTTGACAAACTCCAGAACGACTATGACCGCTTGAAGCATGACGAAACCGAGAAGACGTCACGCTTGGCAGAACTAAGCCTTCAGTTTGATCGCAGAGAGCAAGCGAAACAGGACCTGAGGGGTCTTGAGGAGACGGTTGCACGAGAACTGCAGACCCTACACAACCTCCGGAAGCTCTTTGTTCAAGACCTGCAGGCCAGAGTGAAGAAAGTGAGTAGAGTATTGTATCGTATTTGAGTGTTTATATAGCGCCTCTTGTAGTATTTACTCTTCAGAGGCGCTCCAGACTGCAGTGCTGATGCTGAGTCAGAGTTTAGAAGCGTCTTTATTTACTATGCCACCTGGCGAAAGAAGGTTGAGTTTAATTATGGGAGGCTACGGGGAAGATTTGTTTAGATTTTTTATTCTTTGTATTGGGTGTCTTATCCATTTATATTATCCCATCCTAGCAGAGCAATTGTGAGTGAAGGACTTGCTGAAAGTCTCTGCACAGTGGCTTGCGAGATTTGAACCTGTTTTTTATTTGTCCAGAACTAGAACTTCTGAGCTTTCAACGGGGAAATGAATTGTATTTCCTTTAGTCCCTTGTTCGATCATCCAGATTTGAATTGTGCGAGGGTTGAGTTTGTGTTGAGTTATGGTTATTAAATTAAATTGATTTTCAGACTCAGCTGAAGCCGGATGACGAAGACGACAATACTAGCAGTGTTGCACAGAAACAGAAGATCACGTTCCTTGAAAACAATCTGGACCAATTGACAAAAGTTCATAAACAGGTTGGTCAAAACTTTTCGTAACAATTGACTTTTTTTGACACTCGTTGTACCTCTCAAAAGAAACACTGAAGATGAGTTACTTTATGGTTGGAGCTCTGACGAGCTATTGAACTTTGTCCTGCATCAATATAAAATTTCATTAAAATATGTCTAAACGTCTTTTCCATGATGTATATTGCTACTGATTTGTTTTACATGTACAAGAGCTAATTAAGTGTATGTGATTAAATCAACATTCTGGCTTTAACAGAACTGTAAATCCTTCCAACTTATTGTATTTGTGTATTTCTATACCGCCTCTTACAGACCACTACTACTCAGAGGCAGTCCCGACTACAGCCCGCAGG
>JAQFXW010005773.1:0-10191 GCA_034693945.1 Dendrobaena attemsi
GTCAAGAGTATAAGGAGTATAGACGGATTGGAATGAAACAAATGCCTGGCTGCTTGTATGGGCGTATTTTGCCAGAGAATTAGTCACTCATGTCTACCTGCATGGGTGTATTTTGCCAGATAATTAGTCACTCATGTCTACAGTGTAGTGTAAGCAGACTCCAGGCGTTAAGCGTAGGCCTTGAGAAGACTATAAAGACTTAAAAGTGCTTTTGACTGCATCAATAAACGGAGCTACATCGTGATCGTCGAACATTTCTGTACGAATTCCGAGGCATAAATAAAGTCAAGAGACGTTAATGAGATGTTTAGTAAAGACGAACAGCTCAGGAACACTCATCTCTCTTATCATGGAGTAGTTCAACGTGCTCCTTCTCTTGTCTTCATTGAGACAACCTGGCGTTGTACTATGTTGCTATATGCAGGCAAATCATTGGCATACCAATGATGTTGTAAATGCACGATTGATACGCATAATTTTCAGGCTTAACGTCTATGCTACGCCCTGAATTTTTGCGTTGGGCTGTCGTATTTACGATCCTTTCGGTGTAAAAAATCTAGATTGTCTGACATGCCATGATGATTATACTTGCGACCTGTATGTAGGCCGTGTTGTGTTTGGCTGAAGCGCGTCATGGTTCGTAAGCCTAAAGGTGTCTCAGCGGGTTTTCTTTCGTCTTCTCTATGATATCCTCCTTAGCCCTCCTATTCTACAGGGTGAGCCAAAAAATGATCCCCTTACGTGTTTTTCCAATATTTTCGTCAAAAGTGAACATCTTCAAATAAAATGTTTCTGTCTGAAAGGCAATTCCTATTTACGTATACCTGCCAAAAATCAGTGGGTGACGTCACTAAAAGTTGAATGACTTTTGATTTGTTGAAGATATTTGGATGAAATTTGGCAGTTATATGTAGGTATGAGTTGACTTTTATTTAATAATGCTCACTTTTGACGGAGATATTGGCAATGAACGTAGGGCGTCATTTTATTAGCAATAAACTATTAAACGTTTTTGAACCATCAAAAAGCAGTGGGTGACGTCACTAAAAGTTGAATAACTTTTGTTCTATTTTAAATATTTTGGTAAAATTTGGCAGGTATACGTAAATAGGAATTGCCTTTCAGACAGTAACATTTTATTTGAAGATTTTCACTTTTTACGAAAATATTAGCAAGAAACGTAGGGAAATCTATTTTTGGCTCAACCTGTATATCGTTCTGCTTTGGTAAAATTCCAGTTCTTCAGTCTTTGCATTTTCGTTTGTCATACCACAGTATACACAGTGCATAATTATATGTACTGTGGTCATACTTGCAAGTCTATTTTGTCCGCCTGTCTTCGTTCGGTCTGTTCGTCTGTCTGTCTGTCTGTCTGTCTGCATGGATAGCCAAACGGACTGTCCAAATTAAATGGAAACGCGGTTCCACTAAGTAGGACAGCCTGAATTTCACGCAGAAAGAATAAGAGCGATTGACTACTGTAGTAATGTAATACATGCATGTAAGTCTAACTTAATAGGAAAACAATAACTTAACTAATTTAACTAACAAATCAATTGAACAATAGTACGACAAGAAACAGTCTTGAATTAACTATAATAGTCATCCATTGAATCAGATGGAGGATTGATTATTAAGGCTGTTAAAACTATGCATTTATGGGGCGTAAAAGTAATTAAAATCGTCGAATGTCGTATATATATTTGTTGGGAGAGATTTCGATATTCTTGTGTAATTTGGCGAATGAATGAATGAGCGTAATAGACATTGCTTCCACGACCCAGCATAATTATATATAGAAGCCCAGACGAGACTTTCAAATTTTGTCGTTTAAGATTAATCATGATTTCGCTATTGAAATTCTGACACTTCAATATTCGCCACACTGCAAGTCTTTCATCGCGTACTTACATGAATAACGTTGACGTATATATTTATATGCATATGTCCTATGCGAATATATGCCACAGATAATATATAAATATGATGTTAGGCCTAAACATATGCTATGTACATTGCATTGGGGTAGCAGCTGTTCAAGGTATAGGTTACGGCTGGCGAAACATACGAATGCCCTGAGGCTTTTGTTAACACGAGGTCTTTTATGTTCTTCTTGTTCAGTCATCAGCAATAGCCCCTTTATACGCAGGCCCTACACATGTCTCATCCTTCTTCCTCTGTTGTCAGTTCGCCAATATAGGCTGAGAAAAGAGCATGCGATCTGCTCTGTATATAGTGCATGTCTCACTTGCTTCAAATGGCTTCTGCCGGTTGCACTCTATATGCATGCAGTTGATATACCAGAAAGAGACAGACATTTAGGAAGAGAGACAAAAGTAGGCACATCATTGTTTCATTCTCAGATGTTCGAAGATATTATAGAGGGTGGAAGGAGAACGGAATCGAGAAAGGGGCAGAGATTGAAAGAACGAAAGGAGCAGAAACAGAGACAGAGAAACGATAGAGAGAGTAAGCTAGTGGTCGCCCCTTTAACGCATCCAGTGGGTCAACCAATACACGAACAAACGACTTACACAATGAGATATATCATTGGATGATAATATGTTCCTCATTTGGCCTGTTTATGCTTACATGCATGTAAGTATTATACATGTATGCAACTATGAATGTATGAACGCATTGTTTATGTAGGTTTAAACTGGATGAAATCTTGCTTATAATATATAGGCTACTATATGTCAGCAATCTGATATATTACATTTATTGCTTATTCTGTTTCGCTATTAGGAGTGGAATGCTTGCAATGCCATTGTATTATTTTTGCCTTGCTCTATTTGTTGTATTCATATACGTCGCGTACATTTCTACGTCAGCCTTCTCTGCTGTTGACAGAAAGAAGGAGCAGAGACTTCGAAAGAGAATGCAGGAACAGAGGTCCTTCAGTTGTCCAGCTACGAACGAATCTCCCATCACGACCGCCGAATACAACGACGAAGGAGCGCCATCGCTCGCTAGAGTCCTGAACACGGATCTGAATCCAATGCTTCTGCTTAGACCTCCGGGTACAAAGGTTTTCCAGGGGAAAGATGGGGACGACCAACTCTTCATCCACTCCTCCTCTTCCGTCAAATCGGACGATGATCTTCACAGCGACCGTCTTCAACAGATGAGTCTGAACAGCAGTAGTAGTCAAAGCGATGTGAACTGTCAACAATCTACGGACCATACAACATGCGTTGAAAACGATTCTGCATCAAACTCGACCAACAGCTCAGACGATCCGAAACTACTGCAAAGCCTCGACGACGACATATTAAGAACCCAATCAGACGCGAAACATCGAAGTGCGAAAAGATTGGGAGAATTGCCAGAAAGAAGACGCAGCCAACAAAATGGCGGCGACAAAAGTACACGCGTCCAACAAAATGGCGGCGAAAAAACTACACGCGGGGTCCAACAAAATGGTGGCAGTGACGGGACTCCGGTCTTTAAGCGTCGTGCCTCGTTGCGTGGCAACAGCAGCACAGGGGGAAGCGGTGGAGGATCGGATATCAACGGGGGACATGAGAAATCGTTTACCACGCGAAGGTTCGACACTCCTCGTCTTCCGAGAGACCCGACGGCCGAACTCCAGCCAATCACCGATCCTGTCCTTCTTCAGAAGCTGAGAGATGCGACCGGGCTGCAGTCATCGGACCTGAAACTGTCGCCAAAGGTAAGTTAAAGGGTAAAATGTAAAGGCAATCTATTTTGCATAGCGACCATCTGACCTCGACCCTATTCTTGTTTTCAATGAATTAATCGGGTGAGATCCACCTTCACCCCCCCCGCTTCACCACGCCACGCCAGTTTAGGTCCCCGTGCGCGGATAGTGCTAGTCCGAGATTTAAACCTCTGAAATAAGCCAGCATCGGGACCCGAACAGCGTTCCATATAAGATTATAAGAACCCACTTGCCCACTTACCGATGTTTATTTATTATCTTATTCTTATTTTACTTTCCTTAGCTAGTATATCACTTAATTATGTCACAAATTGCGATTCTGTCAGCATGTTATCCTGAATAAATGAATTTGATTGATTGATTGATTGACTGGGCTAACTACTTTCGTGGGCGTCGTGGTACAGTAACCAGAGCCTTGTAAGTTGTAAACGGGATATCGCAGGTTTGAATTTATATATATATATATATATATATATATAATCATGTCACTTTGTAGGGCTCTATACTCGCACTTTCTCAGCTGTACAGATGCTCTGCTCCATCGATATTCTGTCAAAATTAATTTTATAATGGTCGGATGGGAACTTCTGAATTGATTGCTAGGAGTGCGACATCGAATTGCAGTTGTTTTGAATAGCATTATGCATTTCTAACCGAGAAGGGTTAATAAACAAAAATTGGAAAATTAATTGACGTTCGTATACGTAGGCTTAGCCTTATAAGCATAAATTAAGTCCTGCGTGCACAGTTGCACACACAGGCCTACATAACGGAATCCAACCATTAGTATGCGTGCATATAAATAAGCAAGTAGGGCCTGTAATTCTCATTAGACCAGGAAAACTGTACTTTGGTTCACAAACACGTGGCTTAACGTATGCCTATAGGCTACATTAAAACGCTTCGGTGAATATCAATTGCCGTTTGATCGTAATGAATACACATTGTGTGCATAAAAGTGAATGTGTATAAGCAGATCTTAATTCATGTAGGCGTATACCGTGGAAATTTCACGTTAGGCCAATGTGTATCAACACTTGCTCACTCAGGAAATATAATGTCATAAAAATACGAATATGAACGTATATCCTGAAATTTTCCAGATAAAGATGCTAGCTACCAAGGGCATTCTAACATCGGGAACATTTGACAGTATTATTTTAACTGTAAACATTTTTCAGCGGCATTGCCTTTAAAGAAAATTTGCAATGTAGATCAAGTCAATCCCTTTTCGATCTTTTGATTCTCATGAGGATACGTGCATACATTGCATAGTAACCTATCCACTATCCAGGACATGGCATCTATTCGCATGTTCTTAGGGGCCTACATCCGTGTATTTGACAGTATATGCTCTACAGGTATATCTTTCGAATTGCCCCAAAACTGCATGAAGTATTACAGCCTTGACTTCAGCCGCTATAACTTCAATCTCACATTTTGATACTCTGAGATGTTTATATGACAAGCCGTTGACAAATGTAATAAATTAATGTAAATATTGAACGACCAACTAAGCGTTTACTTTGCAAAGTCTGTCCTTCTTCCTCAAGCGAACATAAATATCCCCCCGCGGGTGAACCGTGAATACGTGAAGAATGGAGTTGATGATTAAAATACCAGAATTCTATGTTGTTGGCGACGTTTCAACACAAAGAACCACCAAATGTGAAAACATAAATAAGAATTGCTTGAATAGCTTATAGGCAACATCCGGATTTTTCGGAGGATCGTCCAACATAAAGAACTCTTACCCATCTGTTGTTCCAAAATAATAAATGTATCGTGGACAACTTCGCTCTAGTTGTCTCTGTCCCATCTTGTAAGCTATTAAGCTATCCAGGGTCGCAATAAAGCTATTGCGATGCCCTGATTTCCTTCCAATGGCCCCTATGACGACCACCCTTGGTCCCTTACACCGTCCACCATGCAGTAAAGTATGTAAAGCATGTTTACTGGCTAATATAACATTATATTATGGCAGACTAAAGATTCGTTTCTGGTGGTCTTTATTTACACGCAATAATTTGCTACTGACACACTGTGTCTGATAAACGACTAAGTGATTAATCTAATTGAGGAAATATGACTTACATTAGTTTTGCCAGATTGTAACATTTTCTCTACTGCAGCCGAAGTCCGAAGATGAGGGCTCCTCTTATCTTTTGAGACCCGGTTCTGCAACATCGTTAGCAATCGCTTTAATGCAGCCCTTGTAAGCTAAATAATGTAAATGTAAATCTCAATTTCTATTGCGCCTTCCTTGTATCCATCAGGGCTTATACCATTCAGATTAATGACTTGGCGCATGATTTGCATTTTTATTGATGCATCCCATTATCATTCATTTATTACAAGGATTATATAGCAACCCTCCAGGGCAAATACTTAGAAGTTCTCTTAAGCCCAGCACGGTTAAAAAAGGCATCTTATGCTTGAACTCCTCTAGTGAGTAGAGGCAGGAAATGGGTAGAGAGTAGAGATTGGTACATATCTGAATCTTCATGTGATTGTTCTAATGGTAATATTTGTAGGCACTTCCTAAATATTCAGAAGAGCATTAGTAGCCTAAGTAATTACCGGGTTTGTTTAACGTCGAGTGATACACAAAATGTGTGTCGTGATGCAATATTATTTTGTGCAGCGATAGCATCAAAATAAGAATTACAATTCTCAGATATTCATAGATAATTAGGCCAGATAATTACAGTTTCGATTATTTTTACAAGCAGTTTAATACTGTCTTATGTGCTTTGGAATTCACAAATTCAGTGCTAGATTTTGATACAGTCAAGAACCCCGACCATGTTACAATGTCGGCTCCACATTTATGCAGTGATAACTTCTCTTTTAAAAAACAAAGGCTACGCTGTGTAATTGAACTGCGGTTTTCGTTTCATAACATTTCAATCATTGATTATACGAGACCCTAAAAGGGCCTAAATGATTAATGAAGTGTGTTTGAATGGAATTTATCTGCTGTGACGTCTTTCGTTATGCGACCCTCTCGGCAGTTTTGAGCGACGATCAAATTATAGTTCTTTCGTAAAGGCTACCTTAGAAAAAACACGTCATGTCTATTACGAAGTTCTATCGGCTGACGTGTCGAAATTCGCCAACAGCCTTCAAATGCAGATTCCTGCTTGGTGATCCATCACAGAAAGACGCTACATTTAGAAATATCACGCGATCATGATTGTAAAACATATTAAATATTTTTATGACAGGCTTTACGAAACCGCAATTAATGGATTATCACCCACGAAATGGTAATAAATTATGCTAAAGGCATGTGTTGTGAAATTTCGATTCGGTAAAATGCCTGAAAACTTAAGGCTGTTGTAGAATCATAAATTCACTCAGGTTCTTTTAAAATTCCTGAGAAACTATGACATTTTGCAAAGTTCCTTAAATTGGATGATGAACATCTATTTTACACATTGCCTGAATTTAAACAGCTGACGATTCAAGTTTGGTTATGTTTTTGTATGCTGTATGCTGTGTGTGTTTGTTTGTATGAATGTATGCATGTATGTAGGCATTCTTGTCTTCATGTCTGCATTTATACACATTTGTATATTAGTATTATGCACGTAGGCTATGTATATATAAAAAAAACTATGTAGGCCTATGCATAATTGCATATACTATAATTATGACAATTTATATAGCTCATTGCTTGGCGAAAGCGCTATGTTAATGGCTGTCGTTCTGACTGCATAGGACCAGAAGATGTTACTCGTTCTGCTGGCAAGGAAGGAAGAGGAGCGTCAGATGAAGCTTCGTCGGGAATCGAGTTACTTGCAGAGAACGGAGGAGAAGAGAAAGTCGACGACTTCTTCCACCTCCTCTTCCACCTCCTCTTCCATCTCGTCTTCCTCTCACTCACTTCGACGACAGTTCAGTCTAAACGAAGGCCGAGGTCGAGAAACTCCCGTTGTATCAAAACGATCGCTACAGTCATCGCGTTCTCTGGCATGTATACTATAATAATATCTGCCATTCGTCTCATCAATGATTCTTTCATGTCATCATATATTACGATATAGTATGTGGTAGGCCTACATGCACGTGTACCGGTAGTGTTTCATCTAGTCAACCTTTCTTGGGGGAGAATCCAGAAACTTGGGGGGGCACTGGACAAATAGAAACGAAGGACTAAAACATTCAAAGTTTCTTACAATTTCTGATGGCCTGTTTTAGTCATTCATCTCACTTTCTGGAAGAACATCTCGCTTTTCAGTGTCCAACCAGTTTTGCTTGAACCGCGCACTTGACAGTCCAACGCTCAACCACTATAGGCTAGGCCTACGCAACTCGAGTACCCTTTGATATAGTATATCTAAAAGATATGTAGGCCTACGTAAACAAGTAGGCCTATGCGTGTATGAAGATTATCTGTGCCTTTGTAATTCCCAAATATTCTGTCTGCGTTTTGCTCATATTCAGGACTATCTATATAATATAAGCTTAGAGTTTAGGTCTATTACGTACATCTGCCAGTTATTAGGCCTAGGTCTGAGAGGCTTTGGCCATTTAGGCCTGTACCTTATTGCGAATTGTATTTTGCACCAGACACGAGTTCTATTGTGTGGTGATGCTGCAAATTACTGATGTTTAATATCCTATCATTGCTACATATAGTCTGAAATGACCAGTCGTATAGGGAAGAGTAGGACATCATAGACCTGCATCGGATGAGAGCCCAACTATATATACATGTATACGTATACGCTGCCTATCAAGACTAGTGTAATTCAAAAGTTTATGCAACCCACTTATTTGAACGTAGGATTACCAGGAGGAGGAGGATGAGAGTAACGGACAACGGAGTGGAGGACAACATCTCGAACAACACTGCTGTGATCCTGACAACGAACACAACTGCTGCTTAAGATATTCGAAGGGCTTGGTCTCACCTGCACCGGGCAAGGTAAGAACTGAGTACCAAGAAATCGACTTCTCCGTTACGAATGGGTTGGGACAATGGATAACGCAAAGTAAGGCCGGGAGAGATCATGATCCCAGTTATCTTCAAGCCTCATTGACTACGCCACCTGGCGAAAGAAGGTTGAGTCTACGTATTGTAGGGCTATGGACTCAATCTAAGATTTTATGTTCTTCATTCCCGAATCTCATCCAATATGCTTGTTAATGTGATTGACAGGATCACATGGTCAGTGGACAACTTTTCCGCCAACAGTGTTGTCATGGAGATGACGAGGAGCACAGATGCTGCGCTAGATACTCTGCGAGTCTGATGACGTCAACGATAGATAAGGTAGGCCTACACTAACAGCAGCCGATAAATACTAGACCTACATGGAATCTAATAGAAAAAAAGTAGAAAGAAGGGAAAATATCCAAAGGAAATTCAAAAATTTATATGTAAGCTTATACAGTCGTTGGTAGACAGATGTCTGCAATTTAAATTGTAGACTTAGAGTTATGTCATTCTTATTCTATGTCTAATTCAATTTGCAAAATTGTTTAGAATCAGAACTCAAAGAAGCAGCTGCAACAAGCGATTGAGAGGAAAAAGCAAGTGGTAAGTAAACATAAGTTGAAGATAACAGTTCATTGAGCGAGCGACAGATACCACAAAACTGTTTCGTCTGGAAAAAGCAATATCGAATCTGAGTCTATCAATCAGTCAATCAATCAATCGAAATTTATATAGTGTTCTTTCAAGATTTCTACTCATAGGTGCTCCCGACCCAAAGCGGAAGTAGGTAGACCTTAGTAGACCAAAGAAAGGAGTAGGAAAAACTCTTTGGAGGCCCCGCATTTGTAGGAAGCCCATTCCATGTGCTTATGCCTCTATTGTGGAGAAAACACGCTGCTGCACGTGGCAGTGCTGGCAAGGAGAACACTAAATCCCTGTGGAGTGTGGGCAGCTGAACGACCATCCAGGGAAAAATATTGTAGGTCTTAAGCGATCTCTAATTAATGTCCATGTACACACCAACCGTGACATCTCGTGAACCGTGCTATTAGGTAAGGGCGCAACGGGAATCAACTTTTGTCATCTGATAATCGTTGCGTTTTAGGAGCAGCATCTGAAAGAACAGAAGCAGAAAACGGAGAAATATTTGATGCAGTTGAAAGAGAAGAAGGAACAAGAGCAACAGCGCGCTCTAGAGACGAGACAAGAGAAAGCGAGACGACTGTCAGAAGTAGGATTACGTACATATTGTAGCCTATTGTATTGTATTGTATTTTCGTTTAATTGAGCAAACTGACAAACCGCAGTGTACATGCACATTGCCATTTACCTAGCTTCTTTTCTAATCTCAAACACGACATACACTGTAGACGTCACCGAATCAGCACCACGACAATGTCGTCTCATTATCATTGTCTCCATTGCAATGGAATTGTTGATACGGTCTTCGACTTAGTCAGGAGGACATTGCAGTGAAAGCTTGTTCGTTGGGCCTACTAGTTGTGCCTGTGGTGGTCTATTTAATCGCCAGATGGCCGTTCTGGGTCATTTTAAGTAAGTA